>CM077153.1:32408274-32464056 GCA_039583875.1 Platanthera guangdongensis | reverse complement strand
AAAAAATATAGTCTTAAGGTTACATAGATGGCATTTTGGTCGAAACATCTGGTAGGCCACGTTTTTAACTTGTAGTCTGAATAACATTCTGGAGGGCAGCCAGATTTCATCACAACAAAGCATCGACGAGGGGGCATTAGAAGCAATGAATTTTAGAGGAAGATTGAGTCGAAAAAAGTAGCCAAAAAATCATCATCGGACACATCATCATATGACTCAGACTTTATCTTCCTGAGCAGAAATGGCGTCTAAATCCTGATCCAAAAAATGAATCATCTGGGAGCAATTTATCCTTACCTTTTTTCTTCTTACCAAGATCCATGACAACCATCAGGAGGAGGCAAAAGGGGAACAAAGTCAGGACGAGCCTGTTCCAACCGATCTGGTACTGGCATTCGACAACTTTTTACCTTTCGATTTTCAACCCATAAATGTCGGAGCAGCAGCACCGAACCAGGAAAAGACCACCGCCGATCAACCCGAGCAACACACTTCTCTGTTAAAAATCAACAACCCGCAGAGGCCTCCTTGGATACTATGTTGAAACTCAACAACCGAAGGAGGACGCCTCCACTTATAATGTTGAACGGTTTTCCCGGATGTTGGAGTAGCAGGGGTTATCTCAACAAAGCAGTAACAACCAGCAACACATGCAGCACAAGCTTCTTTATTGATCAAGATCAAACTTCTTTACAAGGCGAGACATACATGACGAGACATGATTCGCCAAACCAAACACAGGGAGAGCAGAGACAGATACAAAGACAAAAAACAGAACAAGCCACGCGGTCTCAAACACCAAGCCGCGCGGTCTACTGCTTTGGAGTCCGCTCAATCCGCCAGGTCGCAAGCCGCAACCAAGCCGTGCGGACTGCCCCTTATTCCAATGCTAGCTCTTCACCGCCGATCTGCAAGCCGTCTGACCACGAGGTCGCCTAGCCGCCAGACCGCACACGCTGCTCTACCGAATGGAACAGTCCGCCTGAAACAAGCGACTTCCTGAACCCCGAACCAAGTTGCCAAAGAGAAGACCGCCTAGTCGCTATCCGCGACCTGCTGTTTACCGCATGTTGCTTAACCGCAGAGTCCGCACTGTCCCTGACCGCAATCAGAGCCAAGTCCTGACTTTTCAGCGCTATCCGCACAACCTGCACAGCATAACCCGGTCAACTCTTTCAAACCGCGCGGACACCCAAGTCTAGTTCGCAGCAACTTACGCGAGCTCAAATTACTGTTCACTTACTTCGGTTTTCTCTCCTGAGGTCTCTATTCCTGATGTGACATGGGTCCTATTTATAGGCACGATGATGAGTATGGTCACCGCCCTAGTCGATAGGATAACCGCCACATCAAGCAGCAAGAACAAGTGTGTCCGCCAGCCCGCGGACACACAATCCAGTTCGCCGCTCCTGTGCAGATAGCCAGCTCGCCTAGCTTCTCCAAAGCCGGACTCCAATGTCCAGTCCGCCTTGTCGCCACAGGCCAAGCTGCCAAGACATCACCAAGGCCGGATAGCATACCAGTCCGCCTTGTCGCCAAGGGCCAAACCAGGACCACCACAGCCGGACTCCGCAACCAGTCCGCAAATCCGCGGACACAGCACCAGCCCGCATAACTCGATCCCGCAGCCTTGCCATCAAGGCACCTGCCGGACTCAGCAGACACTCGGCTTCCGTCCGCACATCCCGAGTCCATTGCCTCATCTCCAAGGCATCGCCGGACTCAGCGGACACTAGCTTCAGTCCGCACGCTCTTGCACATGCAATTCTCCAGTCAGCATATCCCCAAGCTAGCAAACAAGGCAACAACACTTCTACTAAGCTTGGCGGACTGAGAAAACAGCTCGCGCTCCACTACACGATCTCCCCGGACTGAGCCAACCTGGACTTGGTTCAATACCCACCAAGTCCAGTCCACTGGCCACAAGGGCCAGTCCGCACTTACTGGCGGACACTGGATCTAGCCCGCCATACCGGGCGACCTCCAGCTTCTGTCCGCACTGACCGGTGGTCTCCGCGGCTTCCCGCTGCACCAGATCAAGACCAAGGCAACTGCCAAACCGGTCTGCCGAGCTCCAGTTCATTTGTCTGCTTCATGCCGGACTCCGCAGATAGATTTGCTATCTGCCTGGTTACTTCCTGGGATTCAATTTCCTGCTGAGTATATGCCGGCCTGACAGACCGCTGTTGTTGTTCGTGTAGTCCGCGCGAACAGACCGTCCAGGCCGCCATAGAGCAAACTGTCTGCAACATCCCTGCCGACTTAGCAGCCCGCCAACCCTGTCCGCATAGTCCGCGTGGATAGGTTGCCCAAGCCTTCCATTCACCCACTTTCACTTCACAGATTTCAACACTCCCCCTTGAAGTGAGAAGTGGTGAATAACTCCAGCAGCTCCCGTAATCATGCACCTGGTCCCTCCGATAGCATCTACGAAGAGATGTCCAAGACATAGTCCTTGCCCCGCATATCATGGACCATGAGGGAGCCCTCCAGCATCTCCCAAAAGTATTCATGCTTCCCTCTTCCTTCTTCAGCTTCAACCTCCACTCATGCATCACAGGAGTATCACCAACTTCCTTGGGCACAAAAGCCCAAGCCTCGTTACCTTTGAGAGAAGTCACCTATTCAGCCTTGGTGTCAACCACCTCCTTGATTCTAGTGGGGTCATCACAGCCAGAAGAACCTTGCTCGACCTGAGGGCTAACAAAGAAACACGGAACCAGATCCGCTGTGTTCCCTTCGCTATATCGAGCTGGTGGCTTACTGATCCTCTTCGATCTCTAAAGAGCCTGATCATGGCTAACCACCTCCGCTGCTTCTGAACCAGCTCCGTTCCCGGGCAAACCCGAAACAATGCTCCCCTTGCTCCCTGAACAAGACGCCTCCTTACTGGAACCAGAAGCACCTGGAGCAACGCTCCCCTGCTATCTGAACCAGAAGACTCCCCTCTTGAACAAGAACAGTCTGGAACATCACTCCCCCTGCTTCCTGAACCGGAAGCCTCTGCCTTCGAGTTAGAAGTTCTTGGAGCATCGCTCCTCCTACTTCCTGACCCTGACACCTTTGCCCCGGATCTAGAACAACCAAGAGCACCTGGTGACTCAGGTAGCTCCACTTCCTTAGCAGCAGCCTCCTTCAACCCATCATCTAACCTGCCCATCTCTAGCTCCACATGAGAGCTACCCCAATACGGCGTCAACTCATCGAAGACAATGTCTCTAAATACTATGAGTTTCTTCGTTGCAGGATCCATACACCTCCATCTTCTCCTCTGCCCATCATACCCAACAAAGGCTAGCTTTGTCTTGAGAGCACCCGGAGTGTGTACGTAGTAGGAAGATCCAAACACCCGAAGTTGCTTCACGCTGGGCTTCACTCCGAACATCAGCTCATAAGGAGTCTTCACTATGATCGGACTAAGAGGCATCTGGTTGATGACATGAGCAGCACAGGCCATCCCTTCCGCCCAAAGAGCCTTCAGAATGCCTTTACTCTGAAGCCAACACTTGCAGGTCTCCGTTAACCAACGGATCATCCGAGCTGCAATACTACCATGTTGTGAAGTATGTCCACAAGAATGCTCCTTCTGGATCCCTTGCTTCCTACAAAAGTTTGAGAACTCGGTTGAGCCAAACTCACCACCGATGCTTGTCCTCAACACCTTGATCCTCAGGCCAAGCTGGCCTTCCACAAGCTTCTTGAACTCCACAAACAAGTGCATCATGTTGGACTTCTTCTTCATGAAGTATACCCATGTATACCTTGAATAGTCATCAACCAATATCAACATGAACCTGCTGCCTCCAAGACTGGCTGTGACGGTAGGTCCTACCAGAGCACAATGGACAACCGCCAATGGTGCTTTACATCTGGATTGTGCCTTATCAACCATGAAGCGATACGCTTCACTCTGCTGACATCCCGCACACCCCTAACCATCGCCATAGGATGACAATCTAGGCAGCCCTCTTACGAGTCTTCTTCCTGTCATTGCTTTCAGCTTGACTATTCCTACATGCCCCAGTCTTTCATGCCAGATAGCTGCACTATCACTGGCATTCATCCGATCAGCTCCAGAACTTGTTGATAACCCAACAATGTTCTTCTCCTTCCTCCCTACTTGAGCAACGTTCGCTGAGAGCAAGACAACCTTGCACTCTTTCCTGAGATGACCTTGCTGCTTGCATTTATAGCACCTTGGTCCTTCCTTCCTCTTCCTATCACGCCTAGGAGAAACACTCCTTTCTTCCTGATATGAAGTAGAGGGACCATCTTCTGCAGCAGCCTTCACCTCCTTCCGGAACAACCCATCAAGGGAAGTCCAAATCTCCGTAGCTGACCGACATCCACTGATGTGGTCCAAGAGCTCCGATGAGATCACCTGCCTGAGAATAGACTCCGCTCTCGCATTTGTCTTTTTCCAAGCTCTCATCTCTTCAGCATTGCCAGCAGTAGCCTCTTGTCTTCCTGCTCCGCATACAACCTCCCAAAGGTCCTCGCCAAGAAGAAAGCTCTTCATACAAGACTTCCACCTTTCCAGGTTCGTCTTTGTAAGAAGATCAATTCCAAGATAACTAGCATCTTCCGCAGTCATGGTTCTACCACTGGTTTCCTCGTCACAAGAGCAACTACTTCTATTGATCACTGCTTGACCACTCCAACCTCCCTCTGATATCATGTTTAAAATCAACAAACCCGCAGAGGCCTCCTTGGATACCATGTTGAAACTCAACAACCCGAAGGAGGACACCTCCACTTATAATGTTGAACGTTTTCCCGGATGTTGGAGTTAGCAGGGATTATCTCAACAAAGCAGTAACAACCAGCAACACATGCATCACAAGCTTATTTATTGATCAAGAGCAAACTTCTTTACAAGGCGAGACATATATGGCGAGACATGATTCGCCAAACCAAACACAGGGAGAGCAGAGACAGATACAAAGACAAAAAACAGAACAAGTCACGCGGTCTCAAACACCAAGCCGCGCGGTCTACTGCTGTGGAGTCCGCTCAATCCTCCAGGTCGCAGGCCGCAACCAAGCCGCACGGACTAACCCTTATTCCAATGCTAGCTCTTCACCACCGATCTGCAAGCCGCCTGACCCCGAGGTCGCCTAGTCGCCAGACCGCACACGCTGCGCTACCGAATGGAACAGTCCACCTGAAACAAGCGACTTCCTGAACCCCGAACCAAGTTGCCAAAGAGAAGACCGCCTATTCGCTATCTGCGACCTACTGTTTACCGCATGTTGCTTAACCGCAGAGTCCACACTATCCCTGATCGCAATCAGAGCCAAGTCCTGGCTTTCCAGTGCTATCCGCACAACCTGCACAGCACAACCCGGTCAACTCTATCAAACAGCGCGGACACCCAAGTCCAGTCCGCAGCAACTTACACGAGCTCAAATTACTGTTCACTTACTTCGGTTTTCTCTCCTGAGGTCTCTATTCCTGATGTGATATGGGTCCTATCTATAGGCATGATGATGAGTATGGTCACCGCCCTAGCCGATAGGATAACCGCCACATCTAGTAACAAGAACAAGTGTGTCCGCCAGCCCACGGACACACACTCCAGTTCGCTGCTCCTGTGCAGATAGCCAGCTCGCCTAGATTCTCCAAAGCCGGACTCCAATCTCCAGTCCGCCTTGTCTCCACAGGGCAAGTTTCCAAGACATCGCCAAGGCCGGACAGCATACCAGTCCGCCTTGTCGCCAAGGGCCAAACCAGGACCACCACAGCCGGACTCCGCAACTAGTCCGCAAATCCGTGGACACGGCACCAGCCCGCATAACCCGAGCCCGCAGCATTGCCATCAAGGCACCTGCCGGACTCAGCGGACACCCGACTTCCCGCCGCACATCCCGAGTCCATTGCCTCATCTCCAAGGCATCACCGGACTTAGTGGACACTAGCTTCAGTCTGCACGCTCTTGCACATGCAATTCTCCAGTCTGCATATCCCCAAGCTAGCAAACAAGGCAACAACACTTCTACTAAGCTTGGCGGACTGAGAAAACAGCCCGCGCTCCACTACACGATCTCCCCGGACTGAGCCAACCTGTACTTGGTTCAATACCCACCAAGTCCAGTCCACTGGCCACAAGGGCCAGTTCGCACTTACTGGTCGACACTGGATCTAGCCCGCCATACCGGGCGACCTCCAGCTTCTGTCCGCACTGACCGGCGGTCTCCGCGGCTTCCCGCTGCACCAGAGCAAGACCAAGACAACTGTCAAACCGGTCTGCCGAGCTCCAGTTCATTAGTCCGCTTCATGCCGGACTCCGCAGATAGATTTGCTATCCGCCTGGTTACTTCCTGGGATTCAATTTCCTGCTGAGTATACGCCGGCCTGACAGACCGCTGCTGTTGTCTGCGTAGTCCGCGCGAACAGACCGTCCAGGCCACCACGGAGCAAACTGCCTGCAACATCCCTGCCGACTTAGCAGCCCGCCAACCCTGTCCGCGTAGTCCGCGCGGATAGGTTGCCCAAGCCTTTCATTCACCCACTTTCACTTCACAGATTTCAACATTCTCCACCCACCCAGGACCGCCGCCACACACCGCTGCCGCAATGCCGCCACCGCACCCCCTCTTTCTCTCACTAGTGGAGGAGTGGATGAGTCACGGACTAGGAGAATGGATCTTGCAAATTTCAGTTGAGAATGGGAGGGACACGAATGGCAACTCCACTATTCCGGGAAATAAGGTTGTCGCCAGTCGCCGACGACCCGAAGTCTCCTACACCGCTACTCGCCTGGACGACTGCCGGCCGGACTTCGCCAAAATTGGGAGAATGGGAGGGACACGAATGGCGAATGCCCTAGCGGCTATAGGAAATACCGGGATTTCACGAAAGTTACTATCATAGTTCACGGAGAGGAGAGGGGGAAACTAGAGGGGGAAATTGATTGTGGTGGGAAATGTTTTAGGGAGGGAAATAATTCGTGGAGAGAGGGAAATTTATCTAAGGGTGAAAAATTGAAAATTATTCACTTAAATAGGAGAAAATAAAATTTTTGGGTTTGATAATATAAATTTTGGCCTTTTTATGTAGAAAATATTAACAAATCTTAATAATTTTTTTTAATTTGTGACCACTATGTTTTCGTCACTAAAAAGATTATTTAGTGATGAAACTTATATTTGTTACTAAAAATTAACTTTTAGTGACCTAATATTATTTTGGTCACAAAAAAAATAGTGACCAAATATTTATTTTAGACACTAATAAAATGGAACTCGTCATTTAGTGACCGACCTTTATTTTTGTCACAAAAAGTATATTTTTAGTGACCAAAAATATTTCGTCACAAAATGTTTGTCACTAAAAGCCTGTTTTCTTGTAGTGAGTCCATTTAGGAAGGCTTAGGATTGGAGCTGCCATTAGCCTCCCCTTTAGAGTGTCAAACGTCTGACTGCACTCCGGAGTCCAAATAAACTTCTGGTCTTTACGAGTTAGAGAGGTGAGGGGTAGGCCTATCCGCGAAAATTTTTCCACAAACCTTCTATAGTACCCGGCAAGTCCAAGAAAACTTCGGACTTCCGCCACGGTTCTCAAAATTGGCCAATCTCTGATGGCTTCAACTTTCGCCGGATCCACTGCCACCCCATCACCACTACTAACATGGCCCAGAAAAGCCACCTTCTTCAACCAGAACTCGCACTTCGAGAATTTTGCATAAATCTGGTTCTCTCTTAACACTTGCAAGACCACTCTCAAGTGAGTCTCATGCTCGGCCTCTAATTTGGAGTACACCAAGATATCGTCAATGAAGACCACTACAAAAGAGTCCAAGTACTCCTGAAATACTCGATTCATCAAAAGTCCATGAACACGGATGGCGTGTTCATCAACCCGAACGACATCACCGAGAACTCAAAGTGACCATACCTCGTACCAAAAGTTGTCTTGGGTATGTCCTCGTCTCGAATTCACAACTGATAGAACCTTGACTTCAGATCCAACTTGCAATACACCACCGACCCCACCAACTGGTCGAACAGGTCGTCTATCCGAGGAATCGGATACTTATTCTTGATAGTCAATTTATTCAACTCTCGGTAGTCTATGCACAACCGCATACTACCATCATTCTTCTTCACGAATAGCACTAGTGCGCTCCACGGTGAAGAACTGGGTCTGATATACCATTGCTCCAACAGTTCCTACAACTGTACTTTGAGTTTGGCCAACTCCTTTGGTGCCATCCTAAAAGGAGGACGTGACACCGACCTAGCCTATGGCACTAACTCGATCGAAAAATCAATTTCCCGTCGAGGAGGTGCTCCAGGAAGCTCCTCAGGAAACACATCCTCGTACTCCGCCACTATTGGCACTTCCCCAAGTGATAACTTGGAAAGGCAAGCCTCCAACAATGCTACAAGTGCTACTCCCCCTTGGTTAACTGCCCACACCAACTGCATGGCCGAAATCAGGGAAAATGCCGCTCCACTGAGGCCCTCAAACTTAACTTCTGACCTCCCTTCACCCCTCAGAGTCACCACCTTAGACAGACAATTAATATTGGCACGTTGCTCTGCAAGCTAGTCCATTCCCAAAATGACATCGAACTCCACCAACGGTAAAACCACTGATATAAGCGAGAAGTCGACCACGCCTAGATTCCAACAAATGCGCCCTTTTGCCCTGGTGGTCATGGATGACCCATTGGGCATGCACACCTTCAGCTCTGCGTCCGCAGAGAAAGACTCAACTCCAATTCTCCGGATAAAGCTTTCTGCAAGAAAAGTGTGTGACACTCCCGTATCAAACAATACCCTAGCGGGGTATCCAGAAACCAACACAAAGCCTGTCACCACATCGGGTTGACGGATCGCTTCCTGCTGCCCAAGGTTATAAGCCCTTGGTTGCACACGTTGGAACCGAGAAGCGCTAGACTCTGCCATCTTTCCTTTCTCTGCTGCACTGAGGCCGGAGCGCACAGACTGCTTCTGTCTTGGCTCATGCTCAGCACCTCCTTGAGTACAAAAATGAGCTATGTGGCCTACCTTGCCACAATTAAAGCACGTTGGTGGTCCCTTAAAGCGAGACCCTCCGGACGTCAAGTTGTTTTTCTCGCCGGACTTGAAAGGATGAGGTTTTTTCTTCCATCTATTCCCTTCAGACTTCCCTTGGGATTGAGAAGGGTTCCCTTCCCCTTGCTTAGCTGTGAAATCCTTACGATGTTGGGTTTGCTCCAAATCACTCTCCAGCGTTCTGGCCGCCTCAACCAGCTCGTTGAAACCAACATTCTTCATGGAGATGAGGGGTTGTCTCAGATTCTCCCTTAGCTCATGGTAGAAGAGGTTATCCCTCTCCTCATCGTCTGCCATTGTCATTCCCGCATAACGACCCAGCCGAGTAAACTCCTGAATGTACTCATCCACCATCTTATCCCGCTGCACCAAGTGCAGAAATTGCCTTTGAAGGGCCAACCTCGTCGAAGCAGGAATGTACTTCTTTAGGAAAGCATTCCCAAACTCTTCCATGGACGGGGTGGGTCCAGGGAACTGGCGGCCTCTATGGCTCACCCACCACAACTTCGCGTCTCCTTTCAACATAAAGGTCACAAAATCAGATTTCTTTTCCTCTGGCGTCTCTGCCGCCCTCAGAAGTTCTTGCATCCGGTCCCACTAATCCTCTGCATCAGTCAACGTGTCGATTCCCTTAAACGTTGGAGGATGGAAGCTCAGAAAATATTTCATCTGCCGGTCCCCATGCCCGACAACCACCCTTTCGGCCAACGGCTCTACTTTCCTGGCTTCTCCGCCCGGCACGGCCGTCGCCATATCCGGGGTAGCATGAGTTGCTACCTGAGCAACAAGGGTTGCAACTTGTGTTATCGCTGCAGCTTGGGTTGCCACCATTTCTTCTGCAATTATGCGACAAAAATCGGTCGGGTTTACACCCATGCCCAAAGGCCCCTGAGCAGTAGCGCTGCTCGCCGAATGCTCTTCTCTTGGCCTCGACATCCCCGCCTCGTTTCTTACACTCTTAACAAAAGCAAGGTAACAAGAAATCAGTCTCTAATCACAAGACTCAAACATAAGGACACTCACGGTCCCGCGATGCTCCTATGTGGATAACTTCTATACGTGATCCGATTACGTTAAATCGACTACTAAACCTGACCTTGGACATCAACCTCCCTCTGATATCAAATTGTAACGTCTCCGCTATAATGACCATATAATATGGGTCCGGCTGGAGCCCCACAACATACGGACACCACAGCTTTAGTATTAAAATATGGTATTAACTACCCAACTCAAAACTCAGCATAAAGCAACAGCGGAAACATACCAACAAAACTAGAAGTTATCCACTACCAATCAGGAGTATCAAAATGGCCTTAAGGCCTTACACAAAATAAGTCCAAAACTGAATGACAACAAGGTCAAACATCAACGTGCAAAAGCACTCCTAGGCTATCTCGTCATGCAAGCCGGAAATACCAATAACATGGAGCATCACACTCAAGAAGAAAACAAGCTAGTAAGCATGGTAATCACTTCATGAGGCTTAGGCCTTTTCGGCCGGCGCACTTGCTCACGCTTGCGATCCTTGCCCTGTAAAAATTTGTGGTAATGTGGGTCAGCAAAGGCTGACCTATACTGTGTAACCAACACATCTCCTCTCGGCCGCCCCTAACGGACCCCGGGGTACACCTCCAACCTGCAAGTCAGCACTTCGTATGTCATATATATAAATATGTAAAGCTTTAAAAATAGGTTTGGATGTCTCAAACAACAAACATGTTTTCAATGTTGAACATATAATCAAAGGGGCCTACTATGCAACATGTATGCAAACTCGAGCTTCACCCAAGCCACCCTATCGCGTATGCATCTAACACATCATCATAACAACTGGGTACTTCCAATTTCCCCATCGGCGTCAAGCCGCAAACAAAAAGGATACTACAATTCCCCTAACAGCATACAAGCCGCCACATGGAAATCTTGCCAAGGCACCACCCGCTCGTGGGTCTTAAACCCGAGCTTGCCTGCAAACTCTGACTTCTCACGTCAGGATTCTGACTCACACAAAAACTGAATCTAAGAACCCTTGTTGGACCCCACCCGCTTGTGGGCTTCATTGCCCGGGCTTGTCCTATGTTTGGCGTTCTCGTCAGTCTCACATAAGGGGACTAGTCTCACTGGGACACTCTCCGCACATGACTTGCTCGTCACGGGATAGCCAGCCGACCACAGAGACAAAGCCGCACCATAGCACATCACAATCCATAGCCTTTCCCACCCTAATCCATCATTCATACTGCAACGTTCCCGCGCACCAAGGAAATCATCTACCGCCAACGCGGAGCTAACCTTGTCTGATTCCGGCTACACGTACTCACTCAAAAAAGAGGGAAAACACATACATCAAAAACGACATCTTCCCGCAACAGATTTCCACAAAATTCTTAAGGCTCGCTATACAACATCACTGAGTCGGACTAATGGTCGCGACTACGGCTTCACCCGCAATGCTTAATCCACTAACGGAGCGGATCTTTAATGTAACATCATGCCGGGGACAGACACAATCGACCCGGTGGTTCCTCTTGAACCATGATGACCCAAACCCCTCTCATTTGAGAGATTTGATGCCCCAAAGCTTGAAAAGCAAGAAAGAAAAAGATACTATACACGCATTCTAGAAACCGAGAGGAGAAATGTCATTACCTTACGACCCCTCTTCCTAGCCATGGAATCCTTGCTTTGAATGGATTGACACAAGCGCCTCCACACCCTCTCCACGGATCTGGTCTCGGAACGACGATCGGAGCTCTGAAGCTCTGTCTATGGTGGAAGAAAGCTCTCTCTCCTTCCTCCTCCCTTATCTTCCTCTCAAACCCTAACTCTCACACTAAAAGATGAGAAAAATGCGGGGAAAGACACTCTTAGCCTTATTAAAGTCCTTTGGGCGTTAGATCTTGGGCCCTTGGATCGAGTTTAAGGAAGCATCAGACGACCACAAAAGAAAATAATGGAACTGCACCCGCCCACGCGATCAGTGGCGCATGACCAGTGGTTGTGCGCACTGGATCCCATGATCATGCGATTAACAATAATAGAACTCTAGAGAAAATGGGATAAATGCACACGAGCAGCGGCGCACGACCAGTGGTCCTGCGTACTCTGTCCAATGGTCGTACGATTGCCCTAGGCAGAACTTGGAAAAATGGAGAATAGTGTGCATGATCAGTGACACACGATCAGTGGCACAGGAACAGTGGTCGTGCACACTAGATCCAATGATCGTGCGCTAGATCCAATGTTGAGCTCATCGTCCTACCGCCATCGGTATCTCTACCGCCGAGCGTTAGCTTCCAGCGACTCCAGGTCTGAAAACTGGGGGTGTTACATTACGAGTTGTGAATACCTGATGTGTTAATGTGCTAGTGGAGCCCTTATTATAACTGATGTTATTACTGCTGTCATTTTAGTTATATTATGTTGTTCTTCCTTTATCGTTGCTCCTAGCTTAAAAATATGAAATGGTGTGCTAACCCTCTCATGCTTCGGCTATCTTACATTGCTGGTTGTGTGTGTGCTCGTCCCCAGTATATGGATCCGGGGAGGGGATTTGTTTCCGCTTAGTTCTGTGACTAACGGTTATCTTAATAACCATTCACAGGAGATGGAGCGTCGTAGTGACCCCCTGCCGCAGGACAATGCTCTAGCAGTTAGGACTACTCGAGCAGAAGCACCACTGACGTCTTCAGAGTTTCGAGACATGAGTACTAGCGAGCAGGATATGGAGAGAGAGTGAGAAGCTATATGTAGAACTTGTACAGCCTGCAGGCTTATATATAAAACGTGGGCGATGGCCCTAGTATTCATGTAAATATACATAATGTTATATATATATAATGTTTTTTCTGTTAATGCTTCCGTAAATCTCTGATGTGTTGTGAATGTTGTGGTCCTAGCCGAGCAAGGCGGTCAACTAGTGCTTAGATAAGGTGGATTGTTACCCTTAAAGAGCACTGGGTGGACGTCTTGGGCAAGTAGTGCACCCTCCAACCCGACCCGGGCAAAGGTTTGGGGGGGTGCTATAATTATCCCCTGACTAGAGAGATAGGTCAACCATGCCTATTTCATTCTAAGCTGTCTTTGCTTTCCATTGAACAACATATTCGTAGCAATGGTCTTTGTGGCTTGATTGCCACAATATAATGAAATAGAGTGCATTTTCAGATTCATCATTGGAATGTCCATTATTAAATCTCTTATCCCCTCAACTTCTTCTCTAGCTAAAGCGAGAGCATAAAGTTCTGATTCCATAGAGGATAGTGCAATGCACGTCTATCTCTTTGACTTCCAAGCTACTGCTGCTCCTCCTAGTGTAAACATAAAACTACTAGTGGATCTACTATCAACAATTTCTAAGCACCAAAAGGTGTCTGAATACCGCTCAAGCACATGAAGATGTCCATGTACAACCCCATATTCGTTGAGTCAGACCAGGGGGCGCAATGGTCACAGTTGAGCTAGCTAAAGGCGTTCCCGCCCGAAAGGAGGTCTCGCCCAAAATGGCGGGGACGTTCGCGTCAAGTCGTCAAATGGAGATCAACGGGCCGGGATCGTCGAGCGCGGCCAGCGCGGGAGCGCTTACGCTAGCGCCAAGTTCCAATATTAAGGGGGCTCTCGCCTGTAAGCAGACGAGACCGTTCGTGCCGTCTCTGGGTAAAAGGCCCTCGGTTCAGAGCTCTCGCCGAGTGGGGCCCGAGGCCTAGGGTTAAATGACCAGATTGCCCTCAGGTAAATTTACCCTTGTGCCCTCAGGAAAACAGCGGGATTCGGCTATTGGCAGACCAACTAGGGGCTTTTCGGTAATTTCAGGTCAGCAAGGTGCTATAAATAGACCCATAAGGACTCCTTAGAAGTCAAGCTATCATTATCTCTCAACTTCCAGTGCTTTCTGAGGAACTCCTAGCCCAGCTTTGGCTTTGGACGGGAAGCTCTCAGAGATCTTCCGGGTGTGAGGTGGGACCTCCCTGCTGAGGCTTTGGGTCAGCCTTAGGTCCTTTGAATCCAGTCGAGGGTTGAGGCTTGAGAGAAGTAGGTTTTGGCTGCACCCCCTTTTTCTTTGAACTCCCGTTGAGGTCATATTTGGCTTCAACAGTTCTGGTGCGGTGAGCGTGGAAGGCAGCCGATAAAAGAAAGCCTCGCGTCTTGTCCCATGGTTGGAGGTGAAGGTGAAGGGTCAGGTTCTGGAGGCTCCCCCACCCGGGGAGAGGAAGCGACGAAGAGGATGCTGGATGAATTCAGGCGAGAGGTCCTGTAGACGATCAGTTTGGCCTTCTCGGCCAGAGGCGAGTGGGCCACCCCTCATGTCCCGATAGAAGATGTCCCGCACTTGGGCGAGAACGCCCCAGGACAGCGCCCGGGAAAGGAGGTCCCGGGGGAGGCCGGCAAGAGAGATGTGGCGGCACGGGAACTCTTCCCAGGCCATAGCCAGTGCCCGGGCAAGGAGGCACTGACGAATCTGGGAGAGAAGGAGGCGGCGGAGCGAGAACTCTTTCCTAGGCACGGTCTCGCGGATCGGACCAGTCAGCCGAGGCCGCGGGACGTACCCTCTCGCCAGGCAGGGGGCGAGAGCCCATTCAGCGAGCTCATCATCTCAGCTCCGGTACCGGAGGGGTTCCGGGAGCCTGACATGTCCTACTACTCGGGGAAGGATGACCCTGTACAGCACGTACAATGGTTTGAGGACGTCGTATCGATAAGGCAGATGACGGATGCCTTCAAGTGTCGGTTATTTTCCATCATGTTGAAGGAGAAGGCTCGGGACTGGTTCCACCAGTTGCCAGCAAGATCAATCTACTGTTTTGAGAATCTGCGGAGAAGTTTCCTGTTGAGGTTCTCAACCTCGAAGAAGCAGAAGAAGGAAGCGGAGTGCCTGTTTGCGGTGAGGCAGAAGCCGGATGAGACACTGGTTCACTATATCGATCGGTTTCAGCAAGAGATCCTCCTGGTCCAGGAGGTCCCAGGGTACGCACTGATGCTAGCCTTCACCCTGGGGCTGAGATCGGGATTCTTTAGCATGGAATTGAAGAGAGTGCCTCCCCTCTCCTTTGAGGAGCTCATGGAGAGGGCGGTAAAGGAGATTGACTTCGAGAGAGCTGTTGGGTATTGTATCCACAATGTACCTGATTTGAAGAAGCCCCTGAACAAGCTAAGGTAAATAGACAATGTATTTGATGAAATCTTTTAAGTTGTGCTTGCAGTTATTCCACGCTAAGTACACACCAATGTCAGGGTGCAGTAGGTCAATATACACGGGTCTGCGCGACGTAATCCCTCGTTGAGCAGATCAGTGTGTTGGCCTACGTGTACTCTCTCTATTAGAGTGTACTTAATTTCAAGTACAGGGCTGTGATAATGCAAGAGCAGACAAGGAACAAGGATGGGTCAAAGAGCAGCTCATGGGTGGAAAGACGAAAAATCGTCTAAGTAATAATCGACGAGAATCACCAAGTGATTCTCGCCGATTCGGCGATAATCACTAGTGATTCTCGCCGAATCATCGAGAATCACTGGCTGATTCTCGCCGACTCTTTTCGGCTACATCAGAGCGTGCAAATATGTCGCCAAGTCAAAATCGTCGAGAATCACTGGCTGATTCTCGCCGAATCGTCGAGAATGACCTTCGATTCTCGCCGATTCGACGAGAATCACCTTCGATTCTCGCCGATTTTGCCTTAGGCGAATTTCTGAGGACGCTGGACCAGATCAAATGTTAAGGCTCTGTTCTGAACCGGTTTTAGGGTTTCTTCTGGTGGGACCCACAACGGTTATATAGAAGTATTCTACTGTATAAATACTCGCGTATTTTTGAACATTATTAAGAAGACAGAAAAACGTATACACCGAGCCGCCGACGTGACGTAGATCGGAAATCCTTCTCCGTCGCCGTCGTCGCCGCTCGTGTAGTTGATCGCCGCTTTTGATCGAGGTTTCTTCCAGATCTCCCGGCGACAGAAGCTTAGCCAAGCACAGCGTCTCACGCGTCTAACCAGAGATCCTTTGTCTCTTGATTCGTTGATCGGGAAAACCTTCCCCTTCCGAATCGATCGAGACGATCGATCCTAGTGTGACCGTTGGAAGACCTTGCTAGCTTTGCTACGAAGATTGAATCTCCAAAGACCAGCCGCCGCACTCCGTTGTCGCCGCCGATCCCGAGAACCAAGCCGCCGCCCTTCTTGCCGCCGCAGGTTTCGGGGAGATTCTCTCCAAGTGAGTTCTAGGGTTGTGGACTCTTCGTTGACTTCAAGAACACGTCATCGAACGAAGAGGGACACCTTAGTCTCCATAAGTTGTTTGTATTTCTTGTACATTCTATTTTCAATTTTGTTGTAAAGGAACGTTGGTTCCTAGTTGTAAGGGTTGGGTGCAACCCGTATTGTGGGAGTGGTGACTCCTACGTGTGGAAGGGTTCCTTCCGTTAGTGCAAGGATTGGATTTCAATCTTGTTGGTGAAGTGACCGAGTCGTCCCTAGTTGGGAGATAGGTCGAAGGGGGAAAGTGGATGTACCCAAATCGGGGAACCACTATAAATTGCTTGTGTCCTTTCTGTGCTGTGTCGTTTTGTTTTCTTGTGCAGGTACGATTTTAATTCCGCAAAAACGCTGCAAGACACCTATTCCCCCCCCCCATAGGTGAAGGTAGTTGACACTAGGTGGACTTTCAAGTGGTATCAGAGCGAGGTTACTCAACAAATAGGTTAACACCTTGAGTAAGGTCCTGCCAGTAGTATCAAGAAGAAGGCAGACATCTACTATGGACGGACTCAAGTACACAGGCAAGATCCCAGTGTGCACCAGGCTAAACTTTCCAATCTGGAAGGAAAGGATTAGGTTCTACATGGAAGCGGTCGATCCCCGACTCTTCATGATCGTGGAGGAGGGACCTTATGTCCCCACTAAGGTCTCCACCATTGATCCTACCAAGAAAGTGCCAAAGAAAATTTCTGAAATGGACAAGGACGAGATGGTGCTGGTGGGACTTGACAAGAAGGCGCAGAACATTCTGGTCAGTGCGGTCGATGACTCAATGATGCAGAACTTCTGCAACTGCAGGACAGCAAAGGATATCTGGCACTGCCTGATTATCCTAATGGAGGGCACTGATGAAGTGAGGGATGATCGGAGATCCCTCCTGAACCAGAAATATAAGGCCTTCAGACAAGGGCCTAAGGAAGAGATCGGAGTCACCTTCGAGAACTTCCTCAAGATTGTCAATGCCCTCAAAGGATATGGAAGAGTGTTCACTGATGGTGAACTTAATGATAAATTCCTTAGGTCCCTTACTAAGGAATGGGACACAAAGATCTGCGTCATCCGAGAGTTTGGCAGACTTGCTGAAACAGACCCACAAATTCTGTTTGGGAAGCTGATGTCCTATGAGCTTCAACTGAATACCAGGAAAGCAGAAGAAGAAGCAGAGAAGGCTGCAGCCAAGGAAAAGACTGTGGCCCTAAAAGCCATTCACTCCAGGAAGGGCAAGGGTGCAGTTTCATACCGTGCTGGGAAAAAGGATGAGGAGGAGGACTCCGAGCCATGCTCCTCCAGCTCAGAGTTGTCTGAGGAAGATTTCTCCTTCATCACCTGAGAATTCAAGAAGTTCCTCAAGATGAGGAATCAAAGAAAGAGAGACGGCTCCTCCTCCAGGCATCAGAAGAAAAATTATTCTTCTGACAGGTATGCTTCTAAACCGAACAAACATCGCTCCTCTGACATTATTTGTTTTGGTTGCAATAAGCCAGGACATGTCGTGGCTGACTGCCACCAAGGCAAGAGAGAAAAGGGGAAGGGAGAGGAGCACAAGTTCTCTAGAGATAAGAAGAAAGAGAGGAGCTGCATCGCCAAAAAGCCAAAGACACTGAGTGAGTCTGATTCCTCAGACTCCAGTGATGATGAGGAAGCCTACTTCGGGTTGGTGGGTCGCTCCGACTCAGAAGGAGAATGCCCCTCATTTACTGGGAAGGTAAAAGCTCACACCCCTCTCTCCGACTCTGAATCTGATCCTGAGTCTCAGGATGATGACCCTGAGGATAGCCCTTCGGCCCTTGAAGAGGAGCTCCTCGAGAAGTATGAGCTTCTGCTCAACACTTTCGAGGAGTGCCGTAAGAGATTGAAGGCTGAGAAAAAGGAAGTGAAATTCCTTAAGGGTGAGAGTGTCTCCCTAAGGGAAGAGATCACCAGTTTGATCTCTCTCCGACAGGAGCACCTAGACCTGACTTCAAAGCATTCAGAGTCTCTTAAGCTCCTTGATCTTAAGCAGGAGGAAGTCGACAAGTTGGAAGAACAACTTGCGGCAGAAAGGAAGATCGTCAAGAGCTTCTCTATGCCAAAAACAGTTCTTCCAGTTGTTGATACCTTCTCTGCTCAGGCCAAAGGAGCTGGCTTGGGGCACGTAGGGGTATCTGGTTCCTCATTTAGGAGAAACAGGAACCAGAGAAAGAATAAGGCCGCCAAGAAGGCCTCTACTGCTGAAAAGGGAAAGGCCCCACTCAGTCCTGCTGCGTTCAGAAAGCCTAGCTTTCCCTGCAACCAACATGACTTTGAGTAAACCTTTGGTCATCATTTCCGGCCCTCGGTTGCAAAGCCAAAGAGCCGATATGATGGTTGGACTTTTCCCCGCAACTTCGGTGAGAGTGTCTTCAAGGCACCTTATGAGGAAATCCACATGGGAAATTATGGTCAATTCTCTAGCGGCCATAATAGAAAGCAGGCACCAAAAGCCAAGCCTGTTATACTGAAGGAACAGAAGGTGAAGAAGTCATGTGACTGCAATCACTATGATGCCTCCACCTCTAGATCCAAGGCCCCGGCTGTACCCACCATGCCCAGGGTAAAGCAGGAGCCTAGGAAGAGGTACAACAGATTTGACAGTTGGTGTTGTGGCAAAGTCGGTCACTTTGTCGTGGATTGTTGGTTTAATCCGAGGTATAACGAGACTCCTTATGTTAGCAATGCGAGGCCGACCACTCGTAGGGTTAACCACCCGAGGGGGAGTATGCTAACCAAGAATCTAGGACCCAAGTTCAATTGGGTTCCTAAGGGAAATTAATTTTGTTTTGCAGGAATGTCCAAAGGCCACCAAAACTCCAATATGGTACTTGGATAGTGGATGCTCCCGGCATATGACTGGGACAAGAAGCCTGCTGCGTGATCACACTCCAGTCGAGAATGGACCCAAAGTCATCTTTCGGGGGTCAGATCGAGGAGTCACCAGAGGTTACAGTATGATTTCCAACGGTATAATCTCTATCACCGACGTGGCATATGTTGAAGGGTTAAACCATAACCTGATCAGTGTAAGTCAGTTATGTGATAAAGGTTATGACGTTAAGTTCTGCAAGGATAAATGTCTGATAATATCATGTGCCTCTTCTGAGACGGTATTAACAGGCATTAGGAGCAGAAATATCTTCTGCTTAGATTTTCTTAGCTTAGATTCATCTATCCCCGTATGCCTAGTAGCAAAAGGCAGTGCATCTCTTTGTGAACAATGACACAAGAGATTGACACATATTAATTACAAGACAATTAATATGCTATTTCCCAAAGATTTAGTGAGGGATGTCCCATTATTAAGTGTATCAAAGATAGTCCCTGTCCTGCATGCCAGATGGGCAAACAGACTCGGGCTACCTTTAAGGGCATCTCAGACAAAGACTCCTCCAGATGTCTTTATCTTCTGCACATGGACTTGTTTGGTCCAATGCAAGTTCATAGCTTAGGAGGGAAGTCTTATACACTCGTGATAGTTGATGATCACTCTCGGTTTACATGGGTGTTCTTCTTAAAACGAAAGTCAGATACGATTGACATCTTCACTAGTTTTGTCAAGCAGGTTCAGAACGAATTTAACTGCTCAGTGGTCAAAATCAGAAGTGACCATGGAACAGAATTCGAATCTGGTGCTATGACAGAGTTTTGTGAAGAACAAGGTATCTTTCATGAGTTTTCCTCCCCGCGCACTCCTCAGCAAAATGGAGTTGCGGAGAGGAGAAATAGAACTCTCATTGAAGCTTGCACGACAATGTTGAAAGACGCTTATCTCCCAGAATACTTCTGGGCAGAGGCGGTCAATACGGCTTGTCGTGTACAAAACCGAGCATTGATCAACAAGAATCATCGTAAGACGCCTTATGAGCTACTGAGAGGCAGGAAACCAACCATGTCCTACTTAAGGATCTTTGGTTGCAGATGTTATGTACTGAATAATAGGAAGTACCCGCGTACTAAATTTGGTGAAAATGCTTCGAAGGCATATTCATGGGCTATAGTACCCACAGTCGGGCATATAGGGTCTTCAATAAGAAAACCCTAGTGGTAGAAGAATCAATTAATGTTGTATTTGATGAAGGAAGCTTGCTTAACAGAAATTCTTTCAGCGGTATTCTTGAAGATGCAGGTGCACGACTTGAATAGCTGAGTCTCGATGAGACCGCTAAAGATGAAACTCCTAAGTACGTCAAAGTTTCCACCTCAACGTCAACTGGGAATGTTGAAGATCAAAATGAGGCAAATCTCTTAGAAGAAGGAGAAGCCCAAGAAGTAGTTGAAGCTCCAGACGCCAGACTTCTAGAGCTCCGGCACGTGAGGGATCATCCTAGAGATCAGATCATCGGAGATCCTCGTGACGGTGTCAGAACTCGAAGAGGTACTATTAACGAGATTTTGCATCTTAGCTTCCTATCACAGGTTGAGCCAAAGAAGTTCGACGAGGCGAACAAAGATGCGGCATGGACTTTGGCCATGCAAGATGAACTGCATCAATTCGAACGATGCAACGTTTGGACGCTGGTTCCCAGACCACAAAAGCAGAATGTGATTGGCACCAAGTGGATCTTCAGAAACAAACTGGATGAATATGGTGTCATCATAAAGAACAAGGCCAGACTGGTGGCTCAAGGTTACAGACAGGAGGAGGGGATTGACTTCGACCAGACCTTTGCACCAGTGGCAAGGCTCGAGACAATCAGATTGTTCCTGGCGTATGCTTCGCACAAAGGATTCACAGTCTATCAAATGGATGTGAAATCAGCATTCTTGAACGGAGACCTGAAAGAGGAAGTATACGTCGCTCAACCCCCAGGTTTTGTCAATCCTACTTATCTCAATCATGTATATTTTCTTAATAAAGCTCTATATGGTTTAAAACAAGCTCCACGAGCTTGATATGAGACTTTATCTAGTTTTCTTCTTGAGAACAAGTTCTCTAGAGGTAAAATAGATAAGACATTGTTTCTCAGGGAAGTCAAAGGCAAGATTTTGCTGATGCAAATCTATGTCGATGGCATTATATTCGGCTCAACGGACAACAATCTTTGCAAAATGTTTTCTAAACTTATGCAAGGAAAGTTTGAAATGAGCAGTATGGGAGAGCTAAAGTATTTCTTGGGACTTCAAGTGAAACAGTCTGAGGATGGAATCTTCATCTCTCAGACGAAGTTCACAAATGAACTCCTCAAGAAATTCGGTATGGAGAATGCAACCTCTATGAGGACTCCAATGGGATCCACTATGTCTCTGGATAAGGATGAGAAAGGTAAACCTTTCGATGAAACCAAATACAGAAGCATCATTGGATCCCTGCTCTACCTTACTGCCAGTAGACCGGATATCATGTTCTCCACATGTGTCTGTGCCAGATATCAGGTGAACACTAAGGAATCTCACTATGTCGCTGCAAAGCGAATTCTAAGATACCTTAAAGGTACTCCCAATCATGGCTTGTGGTACCCGAAAAACAATGATGTCGAGCTAATAGGGTTTTCAGATGCTGATTTTGCAGGGAGTAGGGATGACAGGAAAAGCACTTCCGGGACATATCAATTCCTCGGAAGAAGGCTTATCTCATGGAACAGCAAGAAGCAGAATTGTGTAGCAACCTCCACAGCAGAGTCTGAGTACATCTCGGCAGGCAGCTGTTGCGCACAACTCCTATGGATCAGAAACCAGTTAGCCGACTACGACCTTCAGTTCAAGGAAGTACCAATGTACTGCGACTCCTCCAGTGCAATTGCAATTGCCAACAATCCGGTATCGCACAACAGAACGAAGCATATTGAAGTGCGCTACCACTTCATTCGGGAGCACGTGGAGAACAAGGACATCTCTCTCTGTTATATCCCCACGGACAAGCAGATTGCAGATATTTTCACAAAGCCCTTAGACGAAGCCAAGTTCAGTCTTTTCAAAACTGAATTGGGGATGCTAAACTATGAGGAATGAAGACTACAGAAGCTCCAGGCTCGTGCATCTAGGGGGAACCTCTGCCAGGAACTCAAGTGTGAGCACAGGTGCAAGAACTGAGGGGGAGCAAGGGGTCAAGTGCAACAGACCAGGTTTGCAGAAGCCGAAAAGGGGGAGATTACCCTCTCGGCTAAGGCTAAGGTGGCTCCAAGTTTGCTCTCAAGAAATTGGTATTGGTAATGAATATCTCTCTCAACTCAATTTTAAGTTTATGATTTTCATTCCCATACGCTTTATTCACCTTAGCTTGTAGGGTTTAGGCTTCTTCAAATAGGGGGAGATTGTTGGGTATTGTATCCACAACGTACCTGATTTGAAGAAGCCCCTGAACAAGCTAAGGTAAATAGACAATGTATTTGATGAAATCTTTTAAGTTGTGCTTGCAGTTATTCCATGCTAAGTACACACCAATGTTAGGGTGTAGTAGTTCAATATACACGGGTCTTCGCGACGTAATCCCTCGTTGAGCAGATTAGTGTGTTGGCCTACGTGTACTCTCTCTATTGGAGTGTACTTATTTTCAAGTACAGGGCTGTGATAATGCAAGAGCAGACAAGGAGCAAGGATTGGTCAAAGAGCAGCTCATGGGTGGAAAGACGAAAAATCGTCTAAGTAATAATCGACGAGAATCACCAAGTGATTCTCGCCGATTCGGCGAGAATCACTTGTGATTCTCGCCGAATCATCGAGAATCACTGGCTGATTCTCGCCGACTCTTTCCGGCTACATCAGAGCGTGCAAATATGTCGCCAAGTCAAAATCGTCGAGAATCACTAGCTGATTCTCGCCGAATCGTCGAGAATGACCTTCGATTCTCGCCGATTCGACGAGAATCACCTTCGATTCTCGCCGATTTTGCCTTAGGCGAATTTCTGAGGACGCTGGACCAGATCAAATGTTAAGGCTCTGTTCTGAACCGGTTTTAGGGTTTCTTCTGGTGGGACCCACAACGGTCATATAGAAGTATTCTACTGTATAAATACTCGCGTATTTTTGAACATTATTAAGAAGACAGAAAAACGTATACACCGAGCCGCCGACGTGACGTAGATCGGAAATCCTTCTCCGTCGCCGTCGTCGCCGCTCGTGTAGTTGATCGCCGCTTTTGATCGAGGTTTCTTCCAGATCTCCCGGCGACAGAAGCTTAGCCAAGCACAGCGTCTCACGCGTCTAACCAGAGATCCTTTGTCTCTTGATTCGTTGATCGGGAAAACCTTCCCCTTCCGAATCGATCGAGACGATCGATCCTAGTGTGACCGTTGGAAGACCTTGCTAGCTTTGCTACGAAGATTGAATCTCCAAAGACCAGCCGCCGCACTCCGTTGTCGCCGCCGATCCCGAGAACCAAGCCGCCGCCCTTCTTGCCGCCGCAGGTTTCGGGGAGATTCTCTCCAAGTGAGTTCTAGGGTTGTGGACTCTTCGTTGACTTCAAGAACACGTCATCGAACGAAGAGGGACACCTTAGTCTCCATAAGTTGTTTGTATTTCTTGTACATTCTATTTTCAATTTTATTGTAAAGGAACGTTGGTTCCTAGTTGTAAGGGTTGGGTGCAACCCGTGTTGTGGGAGTGGTGACTCCTACGTGTGGAAGGGTTCCTTCCGTTAGTGCAAGGATTGGATTTCAATCCTGTTGGTGAAGTGACCGAGTCGTCCCTAGTTGGGAGATAGGTCGAAGGGGGAAAGTGGATGTACCCAAATCGGGGAACCACTATAAATTGCTTGTGTCCTTTCTGTGCTGTGTCGTTTTGTTTTCTTGTGCAGGTACGATTTTAATTCCGCAAAAACGATGCAAGACACCTATTCCCCCCCCCCCCATAGGTGAAGGTAGTTGACACTAGGTGGACTTTCAAGAGCAAACCCAGCATTCGCCAGGAAGTTGGCCAGGCTGGCGGAGGACGACGTGAAGGAACCAGCAGCAGGAAGACAGAAGGAGCCAAGGGAGCAGAGGGAGCAGAGAGAAGAAAGGAGAAGGGAAGAGCCCCGGAGGTTTGGGCAGCAGCAGGGTTGGGGGGCCAGGGAACCGAACAACCGGTTAGGTTGGAGGCCCCAAGAGGGTCGCCCCCAGGGCCAAGGAGGAGGCTACCAGGGGAGAGATAACCTACGGGAACCCCGGAGGTTCGACCAACCGACGTGGAGGCAGGCGCCGAGGGGTCGTGCCCCACCACTGCAAGAGGCCATGGAAGTGGGAAGAGGAAGAGGAGCGGGGAGAGGAGCTCGAGGAGGAGGGAGAAGAGGAAGAGGAGAGGGGAGAAGGGGCGGGGAGGCGTTGCTTTTTTGTGACTTCCACCAGGAGGAAGGTCACGCAACGGCCACCTGCCCGGAGTTCTTAGAGATAAGGGAAGCAAGAGGAGCAGGGAGGCAGGATCCACCGGTGAGGATAGTAGAGGTACAACAGGGCGAGGTGGAAGATAGGTGCGAAGATCGGGTAGATGTAGGGACCCGGGGAGGAATCGGGGTGATTCACGGAGGAGTGGGGATTGAGGCAACCCGCAAGGGGAGCATGCAAACCATGTACCGAAGGGGGGTCGCCTTTACCTCCCAGGCTCCCCCACCAGAAGAAAAAATCACTTTCTCGTCAGCGGACATGCCAGACTATGAAGATCCATTCTGTGACGCCCTGGTGATCCAGACGGCGGTGGAAAATTATACGATCTCGAGGATACTGGTAGACAACGGGAGCTCGGTAAATGTCATCTTCAAGAAGTCCTTTGATGAGATGAGGGTTGAAGGGAAGAGGGTCCTGGCTGCGGATGGACCGCTGTTCGGGTTCTCCGGAGAGAGGAAAGAGGTAGAAGGAGGAGTAGGGCTGCACGTGAGGTTGGGGGGCGTGTCACGGAACTGTAGGTTCGTGATCGTGGACGCCCCGAGAAGCTATAACGCCATCTTTGGGCGTCCCCTCATCAGCGCCTTTCGCTGCGTCCCCTCCTCGTTCCATCAGTGTGTAACACCCCCTATCCGTCGCATAGTATATAGCAGTAGGTCCGGCCGGGGCCCGACGCCATATACCACAGACAGACCGGGTGGTTACGTATGGAAACCATCCAACCAATCACAACGTCCTACACAGAGCATTCTAGCGGAAGCAGTTTATATAAGTTGTAAACAAGAACCCAGCATTAGAGCACGAATGTCCACTATAACAAAATTAGGAATGTATACAAAATACCCAAAAATCGGCCTTAAGGCCTTACAGAGTGTTCCACTTGTTTAATACATGATTTACAAACCTCGGCACGCAGGCCGGTCATACATGAATAAAACAGAAAACATTTCCACTTGAGCCTTCGGGGGCCAGCTTCGCAAAAAGGGCTTTAGCCCGCTACTGACTGCTTGGTCCAGCTGCACCTGCAAGCAACACACCACCGCACGGTGGCAAACAAGGCAACGGTCAGCAATGCTGACCAAATTATAACGATCCCGCCCCCAACTCGGGGCGGCGATGCTCCTTCCCTGCATTTCATTAGCACAAGCGAGCAATGCATATAACCATAGCCATTTCATCACAGACGTTGGCTCGTACGGCCACACGTCCCGTGCACTCAGGGCACATTCTCGGTGAACCGGTCGATGTTACGTCAATTAAAGCCATTAACATTCCGGACTCACCACCGCCACTTAGACGGCCATTCCTATGAGCAATTCGTCTTCCTGGCATTGGTCACGTCAATTTAAGCCATTGACCGCCGAAGACTCACATCTATGCCAACGGCGAGTGCCATGTAACTTTAGGTCTCTCTAACCCGAACGACATAGAGCGGGTACGGTTCCATCTAACCCGTGCTCACATCGCAACGACAATTTAAGCCATTTGCGCGGGTCAAACTTTCACCGAGTCCCATTCTACCGCAAATCACATAACCACGTTATGTTCAAGTTGGCTCTCAGGACACCAAGTTGGCAAGA
The DNA here is from genome assembly GCA_039583875.1 of Platanthera guangdongensis. Taxonomy (NCBI): domain Eukaryota; kingdom Viridiplantae; phylum Streptophyta; class Magnoliopsida; order Asparagales; family Orchidaceae; genus Platanthera; species Platanthera guangdongensis. The sequence continues at coordinate 32,437,870 of CM077153.1, read as the reverse complement.
TCTCGTATCCGCCTAGTTTTCTGGGTGTACCTTTGGGTTAGTCCCCAAGGCTCCCTGCTGCAATCTACCGCGTAGAAAACCCGAAAAACAAACCATAGCACGGAGTCTTCTCCGGCCTTATGCAATGCAACATCACCGATCCGGACTAACATGTCCGGGTAGGCTTCAACCAAAATGCCTACGTCCGTTCTCGCATACGGACTCTAAACAACGGGGACTTTATATATCTACCCGAAGGAACGCCTCCAACTCTCCGCAAACTCGCGAGAGCGGGCTTCCTATGCTAAGAAATGGAGCGATTCATGCTCAAGATGAGGATCGTTACCCTTGCGTTCCTCTTTGGCGCCATCGAAAAGTAATCGGATAGAAATCACCGCACTTGCGTTGCCTCCGTGGATCCGGAGTCGGCTTGCGATTTGGAGCTCCGAAGCTCCTCCAATGGCGGATCTAGCTCTTCTTCCTCAAATGGCTTTCCTCTTTCTCCAAGGGTTTGGAGAGATGATCAAGTGAAGAAAAATGATGGATTTCAAGTCAAATCCCGGGTATATCCTCTCAGGAACAACCCCCAGCCGTTGGATCTTCAATCAAGGAAACGAACGGCTTTGATTCGGGGCTGAAATGCCCAATCTGGACCGAACATGGCCTGGCACACGCCCGTGTCCAGGGCCGTGTGCCGCATTAGCCGTCAAAATCGAATCTTCTGAACCCGCACACGGGTATCGAACACGCCCGTGTTCGAGCTGACACGCCCGTGTTCCAGCTGACACGGCCGTGTAGCCGGCCGTGTACCCCATGATTTTCCCCCATTTTCAACCCGAGCACTGCACGGGTTCTAGGACACGCCCGTGTCCTTGCCCGTGTCATATTGACACGCCTGGGCCCCCAGGCCGTGTACACGGGACATTTTGTCGAGGGGAGAACGACGACTGGATGACACGGCCTTGGACACGCCGGTGTCCTAGGCCGTGTGCCTTGTCTCGACGATCGTCGAGTGAATCTCGACGATTTCACCTGGACGATCGTCGACACGGGTCGACACGCCCTGCGACACGCCCGTGTCGCAGGCCGTGTGCCCATTCTCGACGAATCGTCGAGAATAACTCGACGATTTCACGGCTAAGTGTCGACACGGGTCGACACGCCCTGCGACACGCCCATGTCGCAGGCCGTGTGCCCACTCTCGACGAATTGTCGAGTATAACTCGACGACTTCGCGGCTAAGTGCCGACACACGCTTGACACGCCCTGGGACACGCCCGTGTCCCAGGCCGTGTGCCTTCAGCCAGAAACCAAAACTGGCCCAAAACGTCCCCCTTTGCTCCTTTGAGTTTCGGGGCGTTACAACTCTCCCCCTCTTAAAAGAATTTCGCCCACGAAATTACATAAAGGAAAGATATATAAAAACAACATTAGTACCTGAGCGGAACAACTCCGGATACTCGTCAAGCATAGTCTGCTCTCGCTCCCAGGAGAGCTCCTCACGACCGCAATTGTCCCACCGGACCTTGACCATCCTGATCTCTTTATTGCGTAGCCGCTTGACCTCCGAGTCCTCAATCCGCACAGGCTTGACCTTTGTCGTTAGCCCACTATCCACCGGCACTTGATCGACCGCGATCACTTGCGTAGGCTCTTGCACCGCCTTCCGAAGCACTGAAATGTGGAATACATCATGTAAACAACTTAGCTCCACTGAAAGCTTTAGCCGATAGGCCGCTTCTCCTACTCGCTCCAGAACCTCGGACGGTCCAAGGTACCTCGGGCTTAGCTTTTTCAATCGCCGCACCCGCGAGACACCCTTGAACGGCTTGATCTTCAAGTATACATAATCGCCCACAGCGAACTCCACGTTCCTGTGCTTGGCATTATAGTACTTTGCTTGCCGGTCCTGAGCGATAAGCAACCTCTCCCGAATGGTTCTCACCAAAGAAGTAGCATCCTCCACTTCCGATTGCTTATACAACTTTGACTCGCCCGTTTCTAACCAAGACAACGGCGTGCGACATCTTCTACCATATAGGGCCTCAAAAGGCGCCATCTGAATACTTGCTTGGTAGCTGTTGTTGTATGCGAACTCCACCAAATAAAGGTGGTCCTCCCATTGCTTTCCAAAGTCCAAGACACACATGCGAAGCATGTCTTCCATGGTTCTATTGACCCTCTCGGTCTGCCCATCCGTTTGCGGATGGAAGGCTGTGCTAAACTTCAGCTTTGTTCCCAACATTTGCTGCACCAGCCTCCAATCATTGGACGTGAACCGCCCATCTCGGTCACTCACGATGCTGCGGGGCACACCATGAAGTCGTACTATATTATCCACATAAAGCTTCGCCAACTTATCCACCGGATCATCCTTCCCATGCGAAATAAAATGCGACACCTTCGTTAATCGATCCACGATCACCCAAATGGCGTCGTTCCCCTTTTGCGATCTTGGCAAACCGTGCACAAAATCCATAGAGATGTCGTCAAATTTCCACTCCGGAATAGGCAAGGACTTAAGAAATCCTCCCGGCTTTTGGCACTCCGCCTTTACCAAGGCGCAGGTTTGGCACTTCGCTACGTATAGCGCCACATCCTTTTTCAAACCCGGCCACCAAAATAGCTTCTTTACATCGCGGTACATCTTCGTGCTCCCCGGGTGAATCGAGTACTTGGTATGGTGTGCCTCGTACAACAAGTCCACCCGTAAATTGCCCACGCTTGGGACGCACAGACGACCGTCTTTCCACAGCAATCCGTCCTCCACGACGAATTGGGAATTTGACCCATCCAGAGCCTCTATCATGAACTGCTTCATATGAGCGTCCATATCCAAAGCCTGCCGAATCCGATCAGCCAGGTCATATTGGACTTCAGTCCAATTCAGAACTGCTTCAGCACTTGCTTGCTTATCCACACAAACAATCTCCAACGCCTCCAACTCCCGCACCAACCGCTCATCATGCACCGATAGCCAATTGGCTTGAGCTGGGGCTCGGCGACTCAACGCGTCCGCAACCGCATTTCCTTTGCCAGGCACGTAGTGGATCTTGAATGTATAGTCCCCCAGGAACTCCATCCATCTACGCTGCCGCATATTCAGATCTTTCTGATCAATCAGGTACTTTAGGCTCTTGTGATCGGTGTAGATATCAATCTTCACACCGTACAAATAGTGTCTCCACAGCTTCAAGGCAAAAATCACGGCCGCTAACTCCAAGTCATGGACCGGATAATTCCTCTCGTGCACTTTTAGCTGTCTCGAGCCATAAGCTATCACGCTTCCGTGCTGCAGTAGCACACAACCCAAGCCGCTGCCTGAAGCATCGTTATATATCTCATAGCCTTCGGTTCCACATGGCGAACTCAGCACAGGCGCCGTGGTCAACCGACACTTCAACTCCTCAAAAGCTCGTGCGCACTCCGGCGTCCAAACGAACTTATGCTCCTTCCTCGTCAACGTAGTGAGAGGTAACGCTAACCGTGAGAAGTTCTCTATGAAGCGCCTATAATAGCCGGCAAGCCCCAAAAAGCTCCGGACTTCTGCTACCGTAGCAAGCTCAGGACACTCCCGTATCGCAACAATCTTCGCCGGATCCACAGCAATACCCTCTCCACTCACTATATGCCCGAGGAACGCTACTGAGGATAGCCAAAACTCGCACTTCGAGAACTTGGCATACAACTGGTTTCTCCTTAGTGTCTCCAACACCAAATGAAGATGCTTGAAGTGATCTTCCTCACTTTGCGAGTACACCAAAATATCGTCGATGAAGACGATCACGAAATGGTCCAAGTACTCCCTGAACGTCCTGTTCATCAAATCCATGAATACTGACGGCGCATTAGTCAGCCCAAACGGCATGACAGTAAACTCATAATGCCCGTATCTCATACTAAACGCTGTCTTCGGGATATCACTCTCCCTTATCCGCAGCTGATAGTACCCAGACTTGAGATCTAACTTCGAGTACACCGTCGACCCGACTAACTGATCAAAGAGATCATCAATCCTAGGGATCGGGTACTTGTTCTTCTCAGTCAGCTTGTTTAGCTCCCGATAATCAATACATAGCCTCAAGCTTCCGTCCTTCTTCTTAACAAAGAGGACCGGTGCGCTCCAAGGCGAAGAACTCGGGCGCACATACCCTTGCTCCAACAATTCTTGCAGTTGAACTTTCAGCTCCGCCATTTCCTTAGGCGCTAGCCGATACGGAGATCGTGACACAGGCTTTGCACCTGGCACTAGCTCGATCGTGAAATCTATCTCCCGTTGAGGCGGGGCTCCAGGAAGATCTGCGGGGAACACATCAGGGTATTCCGATACCACCGAAATACAATCCATAGCGGGCTTCGGCTTTGCTACCTCCACTACTGTAAAGAACAGTTCTGCTCCGGCACGAACCGCCTTCACCACCTGAAGAGCAGACATCAACGTCTTGCTCGACCCCTTTAAGCCCGTAAAAGTCGTCTCACGACTTGCTCCCAGCTTGACTTCCTTGCTACCGCAATCTATATGGGCCTGCTGCTCCGAGAGCCAGTCCATGCCAAATATGACGTCGAACTCCACTAACGGAATTAAAGACGCCCGCAGGTCAAACTCCTGCTCCCCAATACGAATCTTAACATCGCAGATCCTAACCGCTCGCATCGAACAACCATTGGGCAACAACACATCCAACTTATCCTTCGCCATCGAATAAGGGACTCCGATGCGTGATATAAATCCTTCGGACAAGAAGGAGTGTGAAGCTCCCGTATCGAAGAGTGCTCGTGCCGGATTTTCACAAATCAATACGAATCCTAAACAAGTAGTGGTAAGGCAACATGTGCATAACAAGCATATAAAGGAAATTAACTTGCTATAAATTAAACCGTACCTGTCACCACATCAGCTTGTTTAATGGCTTCCTGTTGGCCAAGATTATAGACCCTTGGTTGGGCCGGAGCATAATGGGATGCGGTCGACTCCACTGCCTTACCCTTCTCTTCATAAGTAGCTCCTGGCCTCCTTTCGGACTTAGGACGTCCGCTCCAACAATCACGGGCGAAATGCCCCGTCTTGCCACAAGTAAAACACGCACCCGGGGTCCGACCCGTAGTCGCCCCAGAAGCGCCAGAAGGAGCTGGACCCGAAGTCCTATGCTTCTTGAAAGCCCTCCGATAGCCGGACTTTGAAGTAGTCGGCACTCTGAACTCAGATTTCTTATCAGCCAAGCCTTTCTTCGCTTGTACATTCTTCATGTCCTTCTCCAAGGACCGGGCAGTATTGACCAAGGTTAAGAAATCCTGCATCATCGGCCCCGACAGTAATAGTCTCAGCTCATCCCTCAAGCCTTCGTAGAAGCGATTAGTCTTGCGCTCCTCATCCATGATGGTAGAGCTCGCATAACGACTCAACCGCGTAAACTCGTGGAGATATTCATCCACGCTCCTCTCACCCTGCACCAACTTCAGGAACTCATTCTCCATTGAAATCCTCTGAGTAGAAGGGAGGTATCTCGCTAAGAACAATCCCGAGAACTCTTCCATCGGGACGTCTATCAGTTGTCTACCTCTCAGATGATGCAGCTCCAATCCTTCCCACCACATCCTTGCTTCGCCGTCCAAAAGGAACGTAGCGATGGTGGTCATTTGCCACTCCTCCGTCTCCGTCGTTGTCATGACTCTCTTCACCCTGGAGAGCCAGTCTTCAGCCTGAGATGGGGTTCCCAACCCCGAGAATAACGGAGGGTTAAAGCTCATTACATGCTTCAACTGCCTCTCAGTTGCCCTCCTTGGCACTATCGGTTCTACAACCACTTGCTCCACCCTCCTCGGCTCAGCCTCTTGCAGAGGTTCTTGCTCCATCACAGGAGCGGGCTGCTGCGCTTGCCTCCCAGGCTGCGCATTTATCACGGCCAACACCGCTTCAGCCACCAATCTTATATTTTCAGCCGACAGAGGTGTTGCGGGAGCAACATTCGGTGCACTACTTGCCTCAGAAACTCGGCGTTCTGACGGCCCAACACCACTTCTGGTCACCTATAGTGGTACAAAACACTGTTAAGCGACCACAAAACATTGCAAACAGCAATTATAGGAACACGCAGGTTCCTCAAACACGAGTATTTTCATTCCTAAGTGGACATTCATGGGTTCTTTTACCATTATAACGATGACGCACACAATGTGCTCACCACTCCTTAAAAAGAATTCGGCCACGAATTCAGTTTAAGCCCGACCAAAACCAGTAGTCTGATACCAAATTATAACACCCCCTATCCGTCGCATAGTATATAGCAGTAGGTCCGGCCGGGGCCCGACGCCATATACCACAGACAGACCGGGTGGTTACGTATGGAAACCATCCAACCAATCACAACGTCCTACACAGGTCGGAGGATCGAAACCCATAACCCACAGGTCGGAGGATCGAAACCTCCCTCTGATACCAAATTGTAACACCCCCTATCCGTCGCATAGTATATAGCAGTAGGTCCGGCCGGGGCCCGACGCCATATACCACAGACAGACCGAGTGGTTACGTGTGGAAACCATCCAACCAATCACAACGTCCTACACAGAGCATTCTAGCGGAAGCAGTTTATATAAGTTGTAAACAAGAACCCAGCATTAGAGCACGAATGTCCACTATAACAAAATTAGGAATGTATACAAAATACCCAAAAATCGGCCTTAAGGCCTTACAGAGTGTTCCACTTGTTTAATACATGATTTACAAACCTCGGCACGCAGGCCGGTCATACATGAATAAAACAGAAAACATTTCCACTTGAGCCTTCGGGGGCCAGCTTCGCAAAAAGGGCTTTAGCCCGCTACTGACCGCTTGGTCCAGCTGCACCTGCAAGCAACACACCACCGCACGGTGGCAAACAAGGCAACGGTCAGCAATGCTGACCAAATTATAACGATCTCGCCCCCAACTCGGGGCGGCGATGCTCCTTCCCTGCATTTCATTAGCACAAGCGAGCAATGCATATAACCATAGCCATTTCATCACAGACGTTGGCTCGTACGGCCACACGTCCCGTGCACTCAGGGCACATTCTCGGTGAACCGGTCGATGTTACGTCAATTAAAGCCATTAACATTCCGGACTCACCACCGCCACTTAGACGGCCATTCCTATGAGCAATTCGTCTTCCTGGCATTGGTCACGTCAATTTAAGCCATTGACCGCCGAAGACTCACATCTATGCCAACGGCGAGTGCCATGTAACTTTAGGTCTCTCTAACCCGAACGACATAGAGCGGGTACGGTTCCATCTAACCCGTGCTCACATCGCAACGACAATTTAAGCCATTTGCGTGGGTCAAACTTTCACCGAGTCCCATTCTACCGCAAATCACATAACCACGTTATGTTCAAGTTGGCTCTCAGGCCACCAAGTTGGCAAGATCTCGTATCCGCCCAGTTTTCCGGGTGCACCTTTGGGTTAGTCCCCAAGGCTCCCTGCTGCAATCTACCGCGTAGAAAACCCGAAAAACAAACCATAGCACGGAGTCTTCTCCGGCCTTATGCAATGCAACATCACCGATCCGGACTAACATGTCCGGGTAGGCTTCAACCAAAATGCCTACGTCCGTTCTCGCATACGGACTCTAAACAACGGGGACTTTACATATCTACCCGAAGGAACGCCTCCAACTCTCCGCAAACTCGCGAGAGCGGGCTTCCTATGCTAAGAAAAGGAGCGATTCATGCTCAAGATGAGGATCGTTACCCTTGCGTTCCTCTTTGGCGCCATCGAAAAGTAATCGGATAGAAATCACCGCACTTGCGTTGCCTCCGTGGATCCGGAGTCGGCTTGCGATTCGGAGCTCCGAAGCTCCTCCAATGGCGGATCTAGCTCTTCTTCCTCAAATGGCTTTCCTCTTTCTCCAAGGGTTTGGAGAGATGATCAAGTGAAGAAAAATGATGGATTTCAAGTCAACTCCCGGGTATATCCTCTCAGGAACAACCCCCAGCCGTTGGATCTTCAATCAAGGAAACGAACGGCTTTGATTCGGGGCTGAAATGCCCAATCTGGATCGAACACGGCCTGGCACACGCCCGTGTCCAGGGCCGTGTGCCGCATTCGCCGTCAAAATCGAATCTTCTGAACCCGCACACGGGTATCGAACACGCCCGTGTTCGAGCTGACACGCCCGTTGATGGCGCGGCCCCTCCAACACTTCCTGATGATGACCCGGTTGTTGCGGCCCCTCCAACACTTCCTGATGATGACCCGGTTGCTGCGGCGCAACAAGTTAAAGATTTGCGGCGTCATGACAACGCCACGGACGCTAACGGAAAGCTGCGATACAACCTCCGTCCGCGGCGCGCAAAGCTTGCTTAATAATTCTACTTAGTTTTATTTTAATTGCTTAAAACATTTGGCTTGTAATATTTTTATTTTCATGTTGGTGTGCTATTAAACCCTTGGTGTGTATGTAACCGCCCGGATGGATGAGATTTCATCTCCATCATGGATGGTTGGATCTCTTTTGTAACTCCTATTTAAAGGAGGATATTATGATGAGTTATGCATTGGAAAAAGAAACCTAAAGAAACCCCCCTTGAGGAATTTCGGCCACCATGGTGGAAGCCATAGCCACCTCCTCCCCTTTGGTGTGAAGCCAAGCCTTGCCTCCTCCATCCCCGTTCGGTGCGACTCCGGTGTGGCTTCTCTCGGTGCGACTCCGTGGAAGAAGGAAGCAGCCCCCTTCGGTGTGAAACCGGTGGAACCGTGGAGAGAGTGATTCTCCCACAAATATTGTGTGCTCTTCTTCTTGGTTGGGTAATCTCTTCCCTATCTTTGTGTTTCTTGCTGTGAGAATTTTGTGGAGGTTATTCATCCGTCTTTTCCGCGATTTTAAAGTGTTTTTCGCTTGCAAATCTGAATCGAACGTTGCTATTGACCCTCTTGTTTTCCGGATTGGAAGATCCGCTAGAGAACAAACTAGGCCAAGCCTTGACTTGTTCTCCAAGATTGGGCACGCTTTGGTGCTAACAAGGGAGTTAATCTCAACTTGTTCTTGATCCCTCCTTATCGTTTACCGCCGCTCCTAAATATATTTTTGCTGCGATTGACGGCTTATTGTGAAAAGAATAGATGCTTGTGTAGGTGCGGTGAGATGTGTGCTTGTTGGAGAGGTAGGTCCTAAGGTCGTGGTATCGAGTCCGGCTAGGCGCGAGTTGTGTGCTTGTTGGAGAGTAGGTCCTAAGGACGTTGTATCGAGTCCCGTATTTTGAGAGCCAACCGACCCCTTTTCGTTCGCTTTTGGTCGGAGCACTCTCCTTTTTTTCTATGTTCTGTGATAGGTACCCGCCGTTAGCGTAAGCACGTCCATCTCACAAACATCCCTACACCAATTTGGTATCAGAGGCGGTCGTTTCAACTTTCACGTTGCAAACATCCTCTCTGCGTCCCTTGTTAGAGATCCGATCGTTAGAACTCAAAAAAAAAATATTTTCTGTGGTCTGCAAATAGCGGGCTGAAAACTTTATTTTTCAGCAAAATTTCAAAGAAAAAATTTTTTAACGATCTACGTGTTATTCTCATCGGGAGTATATAAAAATATCTTATTTTCAATATAGCTTCAGTCCTAGAAAAATTCATCTTGCCCGGGGCCTCCCAAACCTGAATGCGCACTAGGCTAGGAACGGAGTACGCAACCCCGTCTACGTCTAGGATGGCTGCGAACGAGCATGGTGATCCCAACACCGAGGCTATAGCAGGTCTTCGTGCCGAAATGACAGAGCTTAGGAACGCCTTAGCCCAGATCCTACAAAATCAAGCAAGGCCACCCCCACCTCCCGTTAATGCTGGGCAGCCCAACCGGCACCAACCAAACTTTGATTCGGATTCTGAGGGAAACTCTCCCCGTATGCCCCCTCGAGAACCCCGCCCCGAGCGAGGCTTTGATATCACGAGGGCTATCAAGATAGATGCCCCCACCTATGATGGCATGGGAGATCCCCAGATCTTCCTCCATTGGGCTATAGACATGGAGTGCTATTTCGAATGGCACAACCTCACGGACCCCCAAAAGGTTCAAGTTGCCAGGATGAAATTAATGGGACGTGCCAAAACCTATTGGCTGAATGAAGAACGTAGGTTAGGAGCTGGGCACGGGGTCCCACTCATTGGTTGGGCTGTTATGAAGAACCTGCTAACCGATCAGTACGTTCCCGCGTACCATCGGACGCAAATGTTCGATGAGCTTGCCACCCTTCGGCAAGGCTCAATGTCTGTTGCTGAATATATGGGAGAACTTAAGGACCGTATGGTACGATGTGACCTTCGAGAGATCCCCGAAGTAACCTTATCTAGATTTCGAAAGGGACTTCACCCCGACATTCAGCGGAAACTCTTGCGTTATGGTCACACGGACTTGAATACGACTTTCAATGCCGCCTTGGACATTGAAAAGAACCTAGCATCTAAAGCTCACTCTCGTTATTCTAATGCGAAGAATAAGTCCACCACAGGGGCATCTTCTTCCACTTTTCCTGATAAAGGAAAATTTAGATCCTCCGAGTCGAAATCCGTTGTGATTACCGCGAGAAATACCAAGAACCCCGCTAGTGAGCGTATCCCCGTTGGAAAGGTTAGCAAGGCTAACACCACTTGTTACTCATGCGGTGTTCAAGGCCACTATGCCTACGAATGCCCCACCAAGACGAAGGCCATAGCCCTACTAGAGTCCACTACCGACCCTGACGACTATGTCCATGAGGCCGAAGAGGAGAGCGACCTTGACGGAGTCCCTAGTGACTTGGAGGACGATCACCGCCTTATGGTGATGCGTTGCATTATGACCACTCCTCGTCCTGTAGACGACTGGAAGAGGACGAGCATCTTTTCCCTGATCTTTAAGAGTGGAGAAAAACTTTGCAAATTAGTTATTGATGGTGGTAGTTGCGTAAACGCTGTTTCTGAGAATGCCGTTAAGCGTATGTCCTTGACTGTCGAGCCGCACCCGACCCCCTACCAGGTCGCTTGGATTAGTAAGGTTACTATTAAGGTTACCCAACGATGCCTAGTCCCCCTGTCTTTCAAATCCTACTCGGATGAGGTTTGGTGCGACGTCCTACCAATGGACGTTTGTCATGTGTTATTAGGCCGCCCTTGGCTATATGACCGTGATGTGACGCACTATGGTCGTGCCAACACTTATGAGTTTAAATTCAATGGCAAGATCGTCACCTTGAGACCGACTGTGCCAAAAGAGCTGGTAGTGTTGGCTAAGGATACCACCATCCCAGTTGAGAGGAAAGCCTTGAGTTTAGTTGGTAGGAAGGAATTTGTGAAGGATCCCTTTATTGGGGGAATAATGTACGCTCTTGTACTTCTGAGTGAAAAAACTGACGGTGGCGTGTTGGAAGATTTACCCCGAGAGCTACGGGTATTGTTGGATGAGTTTAGGGATGTATACCCGGAGGAGTTGCCTTCGTCGTTACCACCGCTTAGAGATATACAACACGCAATAGACCTTATCCCCAGATCGTCCTTACCCAACCAACCACACTATAGGCTTAATCCAACTGCCCACATAGAGTTACAAACCCAGATAGAGGAGTTGTTAAATAAGGGATTTATTAGGACGAGTATGAGCCCATGTGCTGTCCCCGCTCTTCTTGCCCCTAAGAAGGATGGCACCTGGCGCATGTGTGTTGATAGCCGAGCTCTCAACAAAATTACTATAAAATATAGGTTTCCAATTCCGCGACTAGATGATCTCTTGGATGTCCTATCAGGTGCCACTATCTTCTCAAAACTGGACTTACGGAGTGGTTACCACCAAATCAGGATCCGAGAGGGGGATGAGTGGAAGACGGCGTTCAAGTCTAAGGACGGGTTGTATGAATGGCTTGTGATGCCCTTTGGGCTATCCAATGCCCCCAGCACCTTCTCCCGGATGATGACGCACATCTTTAGGCCATATATGGGGAAGTTTGTTGTAGTGTATTTTGATGACATCCTAGTGTTTAGTACCTCCCCCGCCGAACACCTCTCTCACATCAAAGTAGTCCTCTCCACCTTAAGGACTGAAACCTTATATCTAAATCTAAAGAAATGCACGTTTTATGTTTCGGAGGTTGAATTCTTAGGTTATATAGTTGGCTCTGGAGGAATTCGTGTTGACCCAGGAAAGGTTCAAGTGATTAGAGACTGGCCCGAGCCCACTAGCCTTCGTGAGGTGCGTAGTTTCCACGGGTTAGCTACCTTTTATCGTCGTTTCATACGTGATTTTAGTAGCATTATGGCACCCATTACGGACTGCATGAAGAAAGGAGAATTCACATGGTCCAAATCCGCCACGTTTGCATTCCATCGTATTAAGGAGCTTATGACCGAAGCACCGGTGTTACGTCTCCCTGACTTCACCAAGGTCTTCGAGCTTACTTGTGATGCATCTAGCGTAGGGATTGGAGGTGTCTTGAGTCAAGAGGGTCACCCGGTTAGTTATTTTAGTGAGAAGTTAGCGGGTGCCAAATTAAATTATTCCAATTACGATAGGGAGTTTTATGCGGTCATTAGATGTTTGCATCATTGGAGGCACTACCTCCTTCATAAGGAGTTCGTGATCCTCTCTGATCATGAAGCGTTGCGATTCATCAATGGTCAGCACAAAATCAGCCTGCGCCATGCTAAATGGGTATCCTTCTTGCAAGAATACACATTTACTCTCAAGCACCTTAAGGGGACCGACAATCGAGTTGCCGATGTACTCAGTCGCCTCACCCTCTTACTTTCATCCATGCAAGTCCACGTGGTAGGGTTCGAGCGCATAAAGGATGAATACGCCACATGCCCTGATTTTCAGGAGCCATACTTATCTGCCCAGGATAGCTCTCCCACGACCATCACGGCCTATTCACTTAGAGACGGATACTTATTCAAACACGGAAAATTGTGTATCCCCCACTCCTCTTTGCGACTCCACATCATTTGGGAGTTACATAGTGGTGGCTTGAGTGGCCACTTTGGCAGAGACAAAACGATAACGCTCGTGGAGGAGAAATTCTTTTGGCCTAAACTAAAGGCGATGGTTGGGAAAGTTGTGAGCAGTTGCCGTACGTGCCAAGTTTCTAAAGGTACTAAGTCCAATGTAGGTTTATACACTCCGCTACCTATTCCGTCCGTCCCGTGGGAAGACGTGAGCATGGACTTTGTATTAGGCCTTCCCCCCACCCTGCGACGTCATGATTTTATACTCGTTGTTGTGGATAGGTTCTCCAAGATGGCGTACTTCCTCCCCTGTAGTAAGACCAACGACGCCTCTCACATTGCGAAACTGTATTTTAAAGACGTCGTTAGTCATCGTGGCGTTCCGAAGACTATTGTCTCAGATAGGGACGTCAAGTTCACTAGCTACTTTTGGAAAACCTTGTGGGTTCTTATGGGCACAAAATTATTATTCTCCGCGGCTTATCACCCACAAACTGATGACCAGACGGAAGTAGTCAATCGGAGCCTAGGAAATCTTCTTCGATGTCTCGTGAGCGACCATAAAGGCACTTGGGATTTACTGCTTCCACATGCACAACTGGCTTACAATAATTCTAAAAATCGGTCCACGGGTATGTCTCCGAATGAAATTGTCCACGGGTATAAGGCCCCTGTGCCACTTGACTTGGTCCCCTTACCTCCCACATACAAAACAAGTCAATTTGCACAATCCTTCGCCCAACATATTCATGACTTACATGCACGTATACGAGCTACCTTGACTGCTCAATATGAGTCTTATCAAGCGCACGCTAATCTACATAGGAAGGTGTCACACTTTAAGGTCGGCGATCTGGTTTTAGTACGGTTAGTTCCCGAACGAATGCCAACTGGCACCGTTAAAAAGTTAGCTCCAAAACGCGCCGGTCCTTTTCGGATTATCAAGAAGCTAGGTGACAACGCTTTCGTTTTGGATTTGCCTGCTGAATGGGGTATCTCCCCTATTTTTAATGTCTCGGATTTGACGTTGTTTGTTGCGCCTCCACAAGAGTTGGTTTCTTTGTCGTCTTCTCCCTCCACTGAAATTTCTAATGGGTTGGGGAGTGGTAGTTTGGATGATCTCTCTCCTCCGGTCCCCGCAGGTATAACATCGGATGGTACGCTGCCTTCTTTTATTCCTACTGCTGACATGTTTCCCAGGTTTCCCAAGACGTTTCTCCATCCAGATATGATACTCGCTGCTGAGCCACTTACTACTCCTGCCGGTGCTACCTACCGCTTCCTCATCCGTTGGCGTGACCGCCCACCGTCGGACGACTCATGGGTCCTCGCGACAGAGCTTCAACGTTTGGATGCCGAGCTTCTCCGCCGCTTTCTATCAGCCCACGCATCGGAGATGCGCGATTTTGAGTGGGGGAGGATTGATGGCGCGGCCCCTCCAACACTTCCTGATGATGACCCGGTTGTTGCGGCCCCTCCAACACTTCCTGATGATGACCCAGTTGCTGCGGCGCAACAAGTTAAAGATTTGCGGCGTCATGACAACGCCACGGACGCTAACGGAAAGCTGCGATACAACCTCCGTCCGCGGCGCGCAAAGCTTGCTTAATAATTCTACTTAGTTTTATTTTAATTGCTTAAAACATTTGGCTTGTAATATTTTTATTTTCATGTTGGTGTGCTATTAAACCCTTGGTGTGTATGTAACCGCCCGGATGGATGAGATTTCATCTCCATCATGGATGGTTGGATCTCTTTTGTAACTCCTATTTAAAGGAGGATATTATGATGAGTTATGCATTGGAAAAAGAAACCTAAAGAAACCCCCCTTGAGGAATTTCGGCCACCATGGTGGAAGCCATAGCCACCTCCTCCCCTTTGGTGTGAAGCCAAGCCTTGCCTCCTCCATCCCCGTTCGGTGCGACTCCGGCGTGGCTTCTCTCGGTGCGACTCCGTGGAAGAAGGAAGCAGCCCCCTTCGGTGTGAAACCGGTGGAACCGTGGAGAGAGTGATTCTCCCACAAATATTGTGTGCTCTTCTTCTTGGTTGGGTAATCTCTTCCCTATCTTTGTGTTTCTTGCTGTGAGAATTTTGTGGAGGTTATTCATCCGTCTTTTCCGCGATTTTAAAGTGTCTTTCGCTTGCAAATCTGAATCGAACGTTGCTATTGACCCTCTTGTTTTCCGGATTGGAAGATCCGCTAGAGAACAAACTAGGCCAAGCCTTGACTTATTCTCCAAGATTGGGCACGCTTTGGTGCTAACAAGGGAGTTAATCTCAACTTGTTCTTGATCCCTCCTTATCGTTTACCGCCGCTCCTAAATATATTTTTGCTGCGATTGACGGCTTATTGTGAAAAGAATAGATGCTTGTGTAGGTGCGGTGAGATGTGTGCTTGTTGGAGAGGTAGGTCCTAAGGTCGTGGTATCGAGTCCGGCTAGGCGCGAGTTGTGTGCTTGTTGGAGAGTAGGTCCTAAGGACGTTGTATCGAGTCCCGTATTTTGAGAGCCAACCGACCCCTTTTCGTTCGCTTTTGGTCGGAGCACTCTCCTTTTTTTCTATGTTCTGTGATAGGTACCCGCCGTTAGCGTAAGCACGTCCATCTCACAAACATCCCTACACCACCCGTGTTCCAGCTGACACGGTCGTGTAGCCGGCCGTGTACCCCAGGATTTTCCCCCATTTTCAACCCGAGCACTGCACGGGTTCTAGGACACGCCCGTGTCCTTGCCCGTGTCACATTGACACGCCTGGGCCCCCAGGCCGTGTACACGGGACATTTCGTCGAGGGGAGAACGACGACTGGATGACACGGCCTTGGACACGCCCGTGTCCTAGGCCGTGTGCCTTGTCTCGACGATCGTCGAGTGAATCTCGACGATTTCACCTGGACGATCGTCGACACAGGTCGACACGCCCTGCGACACGCCCGTGTCGCAGGCCGTGTGCCCATTCTCGACGAATCGTCGAGAATAACTCGACGATTTCACGGCTAAGTGTCGACACGGGTCGACACGCCCTGCGACACGCCCGTGTCGCAGGCCGTGTGCCCACTCTCGACGACTTCGCGGCTAAGTGCCGACACACGCTTGACACGCCCTGGGACACGCCCGTGTCCCAGGCCGTGTGCCTTCAGCCAGAAACCAAAACTGGCCCAAAACGTCCCCCTTTGCTCCTTTGAGTTTCGGGGCGTTACACAGTGCCTCAAATTCAACAATGGAGGGGTGCATGTTAGGGTAAGAGGGGACCCGAAGGTGGCAAGACAATGCTACGTTACGACAGTCAACACCATTTCATGGATGGCAAAGGCAGAGGAGTTGGAGATAGAGATGGCGGCACTTGAGGAGGTTGTTGAGGAAGAGGAAATGGGCCTAGAGGAGGCAAGAGAGATAGCTGAAGAGGAAGTCGGAGAAGAGGAGATTGAGAAGCAGCAAGGAGATGTGCAGGTGGTCCGGGGGCACGAGGAGCAGGAGAGCCCAGAAGGGGCGATGTAAGTAGGAGAACAAGCGATAGGAGGAATTGAGGGAGAGGCCCCGAGGGGCGTGGGAGTCGAGCAGCAGCAGGAGGGGCTAGTAGAAGCGATGGGAATCGAGGAGGAGGTAGAAAGGGGAGAGCTGGAGCTGGAGGAAGAGGCAAGGGTCGGCTGGGAGCAGTCGCGGCTGGAGCCATCCGAGGAAGTGGTGGAGATGGAGGTCTTCACCAGTGCAGGGCGGGTGCAAAGGGTGCGGGTCAGCGGGGTCTTGAGTCCCGAGGCCCGGGATCGAGTGCGGGCTTGCATTCAAAGCAACGTCGACATCTTCGCCTGGAGCACGGCGGACATGCCGGGCATCGACGCAGACGTGGCCTGCCATCGCCTGAACTTGGACCCCCGCACTCGCCCCATACGCCAGAAGATGAGAGCCATCGCCACCAAGCTGGAGGAGCCCATTCGTGAGGAGGTCAGGAAGCTCCTGGAGGCCGGCTTCATCTCGGAGATCCAGTATCCGGGCTGGATCTCGAATGTGGTAATGGTTAAAAAAGGAGGTGATAAATGGAGAATGTGTATTGACTTTTCTTTTGTTAAATAAATCATGCCCTAAGGATTGTTACCCCCTGCCTTGGATCGACGCACTGGTTGATTCAGCCGTCAGTTTTTCTGTCATGAGCTTTTTAGATGCTTTTTCAGGTTATCACCAGATCCGGATGCACCCTCCTGATACCAAGGATGTTTCCTTCATCACAGGGGAGGGATGCTTTAGTTACAAAATGATGCCCTTTGGGATGAAGAACACAGGGGCTACCTACCAACGCATGATGGATCGGGACTTCCGGGATCAGAGGGGGAGAAATTTGGAGGTCTACGTCGACGACCTAATGATCAAAAGCAAGTGCATGGATTCGCACCTGCAGGATCTGGAAGAGACATTCGCCACCTTAAGGAGGTTCAAGATGAGGCTGAACCCCTTGAAGTGTGTCTTCGGGGCCAGCCGCGGGAAGTTCCTCGGGCATCTTCTGACTCCGGCAGGGGTGGAGCCAAACCCGGACAAGGTAAAGGCCATCCTGGATTTGGAATCACTTTGCGACGCCAAGGAGGTCCAGCGCTTGACAGGCAAACTGGCTGGGCTGAGCAGGTTCCTCTCCAGGGCAGGAGACAAGTGTTCTTCATTCTTTAAGGTGTTGCGAGGGAATCAAAGGTTTGAATGGACCACCGAGTGTGAAGAGGCCTTCCAAGGGCTGAAAAGACAACTCTCTCAGGCTCCTCTACTTCAGAGCCCAAAAGAAGGAGAGGACCTGACCTTGTTCCTCGGAGTAGGAGCGGAGGCGGTGAGCTCCATCCTAGTGAGGGAAGAAGGAAAGAAGCAACTGCCCATCTACTACGTCAGCCGGATATTGAGGAAAGCAGAGCTCCACAACCCCATCCTCGAAAAGCTCGCTTACGCTTTGGTCATCTCTGCAAGGAAACTCCGGCCATACTTTCAAGCACATTCGATTAGGGTGGTGACCGACCACCCTCTTCGCAAGATCTTCGAAGGAGTGGAGCACTCGGGGAGATTTGCTAAGTGGTCTATTGAGCTAAGCGAGTTCGACATCTCTTTTGTCCCAAGACTCTCCATCAAGGCGCAGGCAGTGGCGGACTTCCTAGCAGACTACATTGTTGAAGTCGAGGAGGGAGAGCAGCAACCTCGAGAAGCATGGAAGTTGATGGTTGATGGGGCCTCGGGAAAGCACTCCCTCGGGGCAGGGGTGGTATTGACAAGTCCTCAGTGGGTAACCATAGAGCAAGCGGTCATTTTACATTTCCCCGTGACCAACAATCAAGCGGAGAATGAGGTCGTGATCGCCGGCCTTCGCTTGGCAAAGGAGCTGGAGATTCGGGATGTGGAATCTTTCACTGATTCAAAGGTAGTAGCGTCGCAGATCCGGGGAGAGTTTGAAGCTCGGGAGCCTACCCTCATCAAATACCTCTCCAAGGTAAAGGCGATCATCGGAGCGTTCCGGTCATTCTCAATCCAACATGTTCCAAGGGAAGAAAGTATAGCTGCCGATTGATTAGCCAAGTTTGGACCTCGGGGAGGAGGGACCTTGACGGAGCTATTTTGACCGGCTATCGAGGAAGGAGAGTTGATGGTGGTAGATCGGCGACCCTCGTGGGTGGATCCATTTGTGACCTTCCTAACCACCGGTGAACTTCCTGAGGGGATCAAGGATGGGATAAGCTTCAAGCGCAAAGCAGCTCACTACCTAATGATGGAGGGGGGCCTGCATCGTAAGATGTTGTCAGGGCTCCTAGCTAGATGTGTGACCGAAGAAGAGATCCCGAAGATCTTGGGGGAGGTGCACTCGGGCGAGTGCGGCAGTCACTCTGGAGGAAGGACGTTGGAGGCAAGGGTGGTCAGGCAGGGGTACTTCTGGCCCACCCTAAGGAAGGATGCCACGGAGTTTGCAAGGAGGTGTCAAAAATGTCAGCTCTGCGCCCCCCTTCAGCTCTTGGCAGCTCAAAGGCTCCGAAGTATCACGGCACCGTGGCCGTTCGCCATCTGGGGAATGGATTTAGTTGGGCCCTTTCCTCCGGCTAGTGGGCGGAGGAGATTCCTATTGGTCATGGTCGATTATTTCTCGAAGTGGCTGGAGGTTAAAGCCTTGGCCAAGGTCACCTCACAGGTCATAAGGAACTTCGTCTGGGGGGAGATCATTTGCAGACATGGGTTGCCCCAAGCAATAGTGATAGATAACGGCCCCCAGTTTACCAGTGAGGAGTTCATCAGCTTCTGCGCCCAACTAGGGATAGATCTCCGGTTTGCCTCTGTCCACCACCCCCGGAGTAACGGCCAGGTGGAAGCGGCAAACAAAATCATTGTAAACCTACTAAAGAAAAAGGTGGAGAACTTAAAGGGGAATTGGGTGGAGCAGCTCCCCTCGGTCCTGTGGGCCCTGCGAACGACCCCAAACACGGCCACCGGTGAGACCCCCTTCAAGCTCTCTCATGGGTGTGAGGCCGTCCTACCAGTGGAGTTCGAGGTCCGGTCCCCGCGAGTCACAGCCACGGGCAAAGGAGACGAGACTTGGAGGTTGGAGAATGAGGAGGGGCAACGCCTCTCTCTAGATATGGTGGAAGAACTGCGAGACGTGGCAGCTATCAAGCAAGAAGAGATCAAGCGACGAATGACCAAGTATTTTGATAAGTATGTCAGGGTCAAGCAATTTACTGAAGGGGATCTGGTGTTGAGAAAGGTTGACGCGGCAGGAAGGTTGGCTCCCGTGGGCAAGCTCAATCCGAACTGGGAAGGACCATACATAGTGAAGGAAGTCCTCGGAACAGGAGGATACTACCTCCAGGACGTGGAGGGGAGGGCCCTAAGCCACACCTAGAGCGGTGATGACCTAAAACGCTTCTACCCATGAAGGGGGAAGGATGTAACCATGTATCTCAAAAATAAACTTATTATACTACATCGATTGATTTTCTCTTAACTATTGTCAAATTTTTCATAATATAACATAATTATGTGTTTTGTAATACCCCGAGCTCGGCTCGGCCCCAGGTAGACCCGCTACGCAGGCTCTCATCTAGCTGGCAGGTTCGAAGGCTCGCCTATGGAGGATAGGTTTGGTTGGTTTGAGATCGTCATCGGCACCCCGATCTCGGCTCGACCCCAGGTAGACCCGCTGCGCAGGCTCTCATCTAGATGGCAGGTCCGAAGGCTCGCCTGTGGGGGATAGGTTTGGTTGGTTTGAGATCATCATTGGCACCCCGAGCTCGGTTCGGCCCCAGGTAGACCCGGTGCGCAGGCTCTCATCTAGCTGGCAGGTCCGAAGGCTCGCCTGTGGGGGATAGGTTTGGTTGGTTTGAGATCGTCATCGGCACCCCGAGCTTGGCTCGGCCCCAGGTAGACCCGCTGCGCATGCTCTCATCTAGCTGGCAGGTCCGAAGGCACGCCTGTGGGGGATAGTTTTGGTTGGTTTGAGATCGTCATCGGCACCCCGAGCTCGGCTCGGCCCCAGGTAGACCCGCTGCGCAGGCTCTCATCTAGCTGGCAGGTCTGAAGGCTCGCCTGTGGGGGATAGGTTTGGTTGGTTTGAGATCGTCATCGGCACCCCGAGCTCGGCTAGGCCCCAGGTAGACCTGCTGCGCATGCTCTCATCTAGTTGGCAGGTCCGAAGGCTCGCCTGTGGGGGATAGGTTTGGTTGGTTTGAGATTGTCATCGGCACCCCGAGCTCGGCTCGGCCCCAGGTAGACCCGCTGTGCAGGCTCTCATCTAGCTGGCAGGTCCGAAGGCTCGCCTGTGGGGGATAGGTTTGGTTGGTTTGAGATCGTCATCGGCACCCCGAGCTCGGCTCGGCCCTAGGTAGACCCTCTGCGCAGGCTCTCATCTAGCTGGCAGGTCCGAAGGCTCTCCTGTGGGGGATAAGTTTGGTTAGTTTGAGATCGTCATCGGCACCCCGAGCTCGGCTCGGCCCCAGGTTGACCCGCTGCGCAGGCTCTCATCTAGCTAGCAGGTCCGAAGGCTCGCCTGCGGGGGATAGGTTTGGTTGGTTTGAGATCGTCATCGGCACCCCGAGCTCGGCTCGGCCCCAGGTAGACCCGCTGCGTAGGCTCTCATCTAGCTGGCAGGTCCGAAGGCTCGCCTGTGGGGGATATATTTGGTTGGTTTGAGATCGTCATCGGCACCCCGAGCTCGGCTCGGCCCCAGGTAGACCCGCTGCGCAGGCTCTCATCTAGCTGGCAGGTCCGAAGGCTCGCCTGTGGGGGATAGGTTTGGTTGGTTTGAGATCGTCATCGGCACCCCGAGCTCGGATCGGCCCCAGGTAGACCCGCTGCACAGGCTCTCATCTAGCTGGCAGGTCCGAAGGCTCGCCTGTGGGGGATAGGTTTGGTTGGTTTGAGATCGTCATCGGCACCCCGAGCTCGGCTCGGCCCCAGGTAGACCCGCTGTGCAGGCTCTCATCTAGCTGGCAGGTCCGAAGGCTCGCCTATGGGGGATAGGTTTGGTTGGTTTGAGATCGTCATCGGCACCCCGAGCTCGGCTCGGCCCCGGGTAGACCCGCTGCGCAGGCTCTCATCTAGCTGGCAGGTCCGAAGGCTCGCCTGTGGGGGATATGTTTGGTTTGAGCAAGACAGGAAACGCGCCCAGAACACGAAATGGAAGGAGGTAAAGGTAGGAAAGGTCTCGGCCGAAATAGATCTCGACGGGGAAATCCCTGCCAAAGAGGTCTCGCCGAGGGGGGGCTTGCGCCGAGGAGGCTCTTATTAATACTCTCGGACAGACGGGCGGAAGCGTTATGCGATAGGCCTGAATGGATCCGCGCAGGCTAAAGGGGGACGGTTCCGTCTTAAGGGTCCGTGAGCCACGTTTCCGACTGACAATTTGCAGCAGGTTCCCGCCGATCCGTCGCCAAGGAAGACTATCCTAGGGGGGCCAAGGGCCTCGGCGGAAGCGTACGCGAGGGACACTCAGCCACAACAATTTCACCAAGCACATTCACAATAAAAAAAGGGACTGCATACAAAAACATTTGCAATATATTCAATATTACACATCTGGCGCGTTCTCGCTCAGTACAGCAGAAGGAAAAGAAAAAGGGGCCCCTCAAGGGGACAAGCTGTACCCCTCAGAGCTCCCGTTTGAGCTCCTGCTGGAGCTTTCGCCGGAGCTCTCCTCGGAGCTCTCGCCATCCACGGCAGGGGATTTTGGGACATCCGAGGGTGGGGTATCAGGCGCGCCCGGGGGCTTTGGAACAGGCTCGAAGAGCCAGGGAACAAGCTGTTGAGCGGTGATGTTTTTGCCCCTCCCATCCCAGCAGTCGACATCTCGCAGCGTCTCCAGCGTCATCCTTACTGTAGCTTGCGCGTTGGCCTGGAGAAGCTTGTCAATATCATAGACCGAGTAGTAGCGGCTCTTCAGTCTCTCATCCAGCGGGGGGGGGGGGGGGGGGGGCGCATTCGCCTCCAGGCGCACAATCTGCTCCCTTAGAAGGACGTTGTCGTATCGCGCTTGGGATAGCTCTTCGCGAAGCGTGGCTTAGGCAGAATCCTGAACAGCGAGAGGTTAGCGTGAAAGAGAAGAGTAAAAATAGCGAGAGCAAGCACTGTGAAAGATCTCGCTTACCCCTTCCTCCTGGCGCGAAGATAGCAGTTGCTGGGCCTCGGCCAGCTCCTTTGCCAAAGTGGCCGCCTGAGCCACCGTGTCATCCCTGGCCTTGAACATATCCTGGAAATTTCGGTCTATGGTGATTCTCCGGCGAGCACACATGTGCGCAAGCTCCAGCCCGCGCATTAGGGCACGAGTAGAATCGTAAGCCAGCAGCTGGGTCGTCATCCTGTCATAGACGCTGGCATCCTCCCGGCTATAGAGGCAGTAACCTAAGGCGAAAGCCTCGCTGGTAACCTCGTCTCGCTCTGCCCAGCTAGGCAGGAGGGACGAGTTCGAGAACCTGTTGGCATCGGGATCCCACTGTAGCAGCAGCTTGTTCTCCACGTCCAGGCACCTCATACCGAGGCCAAAATTGCGGTGGCCCCGCGGCACCTATCCAGACAGAGGCTGGCCGGAGGTCTCGGCGGTAGCTCCCTCGCCCTCTGCAACACCGGGGGCCTGAGGGTTCTCGGCAGGGGCCTTAGCGCCGCCCCTAGTAGCCGCGATCTCGCTGACAGCCTGCAAGATCTCCTCAAAGGAGCGGTCAGCAGCGAGAGGTTGGGAGGGCGACACCATAACGGCTTTGCCCTTCTCGGTATCAGTTGTCTTGGGTCTCTTGATCGGTTGGGGCAAAGGGGCGCCGGGCTTTCGCTTGCCGGCACCGTTTGAAGGAGGCGGGGCCGGCACTTTCCGGCAAGCTTGTGCAGCGGCCTTTGCGAGAGCCAGCGGGTCTTTTGGAGGTTGGCTCCCGCCAGCGCGAGCCTCGTCAAAAGGTTGGCATAGGGGGATCTCGCGCTCTCCTGTGAAAGTGGCAATACTAAGTTCAAACCTTGAAAAGGACAAGGATTAGCAAGGTAAAGGCGAGACATTACCTTCGCCTGGGAGCACGGGGATGAAAGAATCAACGTCTCGCCGAAGGAAGAGGACGTCGAAGTCCTTGGTTCCAAAGAACTCAAGGAGGGCGCTCTCGCGCGAGCCCAAGGAGGGGGCTTGTAGGCGGCATCCTCGTATTGGATAGGCGTGAGAGGTACGTTCCCGATGTCGCCGGAAACAAAGATGAACCTCTCGCCCCAGTGATGGTGCTTGTTGGCAAGACCGATCGTCTTGAGCAGTTGTCCTGAGAAGAAGACCACCCCTCCTTTGGCGCGGAAAGTGAACAGCTTGCGGAAAATCGGCAGGCTGAACTATATCCTCTCGGATCGCATGTAGCATATAAAGGCCACGAGAATCGCAACCGAATTTGGATTCAGTTGCGCGGGAACCACTCCGTAATACCGGAGGGCCTGGCGCATCTCGGGCCACAGCGGGAGGCGGAAGCCCACCTCGAAGTGCTCAAGGGGGATGGCGAGCTCCCCCTCCCCCGCGGTGTTTACCTTATCATGGTTGTCTGGGTTCCGTGCGGTGAAGCCGGCGGGAACGTAGCGAGTCTGGATTAGTTTGAACTCATCCACGGTGAGGGTGCAGGATGGAAAAAGGTGCTTCTGAAAAGCTTCCGCACAGTTGGATCATCCCTCACCTCCGCCCGGCATCGTGATGAAGAGTTTGAAGGCGAGAGCTTCAAGAGGAAGGCGAGAGCAAGAACCGTACGGGAACGGAAGGAGAAGGCGGAGACAAGTGAGAGCTTTCGAGAGACCGCGAAAGCAACAGAAGAGGAGAGAGATTGGGATCGGAGAAATGAATGTGGTAGGTGAGTTTCCCTATTTATAGAAAACCATGATCATGATGACTGTTTTCAAAAAGGCGGCGGGGGTATAGCCGGCACGTCCCAGGTCAGCGGCGCTTCGTTTTCCCGCCCAAGTTCGATAGTGACTGATTGACCGAATGATTAGCGCAAGTGTTGTGAAATGACATGCGGCAAGCAAGATAAGCGGGAGCAATGTTGCTCTCGCCAACCAAGAGCCCAGGATAATAACATATATGCGCATACAATAATAATATTAATGATAAGAGCAGAGTCATACTCTCGCTGAGCGAGAACTGGATAAAGAGTAAGCAATAATAGCAGTTATTAACTACAGTTCTAGTGAATAAATAAGAGTACATCTAAGAAGGGGAAGGCCTGGGGAAGAGAAGGGGAGGTCTCGCGATTCAATAAGGCTCCCACCACCATTTCCCTTGCTCCCACTGTCATTTCCCTTGCTCCCGCAGCTTGGTCCGGGGTGGCGCCTGCGGGTTGAAGTAGGACGACAGAACAGTGCATCCTAGGTTGACCCGGCGAGACAGATCCTGGATCCGCTCGATGCACCTTTCGGGTGAGGATCCGGCGGTAGACCCCCCCCCCCCCCGGCCGGTCCATCTCGCCGATAAGACAGTCCCGCTCTAGAGTCTCCAGCTTCTTCTCCACTGATTGGCGAAACTCTTTCGCCGCAAGGTCGCAGACCCGTTCTCGCCGGATGAGCTTCGATAGGACGGCGACAACCTTCTTCCCCCGTCTTTTA
The DNA here is from genome assembly GCA_039583875.1 of Platanthera guangdongensis. Lineage (NCBI taxonomy): Eukaryota > Viridiplantae > Streptophyta > Magnoliopsida > Asparagales > Orchidaceae > Platanthera > Platanthera guangdongensis. The sequence goes on along the minus strand of CM077153.1, from coordinate 32,412,897 downwards.
GCGCTCCCGGCACTAGTCAAGATCTCCTCCATCTCGTCAGATGAAGGGAAAGGGAACTCTCGCCATCTTCCCCCTCTCTTTCTTCTTCTTCTTCTTCCTCTACCTCAGCTCCAGGCCGCGAGCCCATGTCCCCTGGCAAAAGAATTCCAGTTATAGCGAGAGCTAGAGGATTGCTGTGATAAATAGTCCACGTACCTGCAGTATGACGAGGCCCCCGGTCGACGGCAGGCGAGAAGGCCCAGCCCCTCCCTCAGCTCCAAAGAGTAGGTGGATCGGCTTTCCTTTTCCTGGGGGGTAAATTTTGCGAATGGTAATCCCAGCTTGGCCGGGAGCGGGGGAGGGGGTCTCCTCTCCTGCAGGATGGCTGGCATCTAAGGGAGGCGCGGAAGATTCGGTAGTCTTTCCTCCCGCCGGTAGGGAGGAATCAACCATAAGGGCAGGCTGATTCGCAGCCCTCGCTCCGTTCTCCCGAGTGGCGAGACCCGGCGGTGCGAAAACTGGCGCTGCGAGAAGACAGTTCAGCATTCAAAGATTTGAGTTAAGGACGAGAGGGGAACAGTTACCTGTGGTGCTCGGGTCAGGTGGAGGAGCCACCTCCGAAACCCATGGTTGATCCTCGAGGTGGCGAGAGGATGGATCCAAGGATTCGCGCGGGGACGTGGCAGCGTCGGTAACCGTTTCATGCGAGAGATATCACGTCAACTACTGAGCGGCTGGCGTTTTCAATAATTGGCAAATCGAACATACCTTCCGCGGCGAGGGATCATCCACGCGGCGAGGGATCATCCACGCGGCTTGGGGTTGGGGTGGGCGGGCTCCTGTTCTCGTGTGGCAGGTCCCGCTGAACCACCTTCGCCCTCTTCTTTTTCTTCTTGGGTAGAGAAGGCTCAGCGGCCGATGACCGTCTCGCTAGCCATGGGGCGACTAGAGCGCTGTTATCCTTGGCTCGCGCCTGGGCCACGTTGATGCGTCTTGCAGATCCTGCGGAAGCGGTTTGTCGGCGCGCTTGGAAGCATCACGAGAGGAGGAGAGAGCTCAGGCGAAGAATGACGACTCGAGGGAGGTGTTATGGCCGTCTATCGGCACACGTATTTATAGACACGGTACGGCCCTCCAAAAGATTCCCTGATGGTGACACGTACTCAGCGAATATTTCTGGGTTGGACGTGTCTTTTCGAGCGTATAGCTAGCTCAAAAAGAGCGGGGATAGTGTACAACCCCATATTCGCTGAGTCAGACCAGGAGGCGCAATGGTCACAGTTGAGCTAGCTAAAGGCGTTCCCGCCCGAAAGGAGGTCTCGCCCAAAATGGCGGGGACTTTCGCGTCAAGTCATCAAATGGAGATCAACGGACTGAGATCGTCGAGCGCGACCAGCGCGGGAGCGCTTACGCTAGCGCCAAGTTCCAATCTTAAAGGGGCTCTCGCCTGTAAGCAGGCGAGACCGTTCGCGCCGTCTCTGGGTAAAAGGCCCTCGGTTCAGAGCTCTCGCCGAGTGGGGCCCGAGGCCTAGGGTTAAATGACCAGATTGCCCTCAGGTAAATTTACCCATGTGCCCTCAGGAAAACAACGGGATTCGGCTATTGGCAGACCAACTAGGGGCTTTTCGATAATTTCAGGTCAGCAAGGTGCTATAAATAGACCCATAAGGACTCCTTAGAAGGCAAGCTGTCATTATCTCTCAACTTCCAGTGCTTTCTGAGGAGCTCCTAGCCCAGCTATGGCTTTGGAGGGGAAGCTCTCAGAGATCTTCCGGGTGTGAGGTGGGACCTCCCTGCTGAGGCTTTGGGTCAGTCTTAGTTCCTTTGAATCCAGTCGAGGTTTGAGGCTTGAGAGAAGTAGGTTTTGGCTGCACCCCCTTTATCTTTTGAAAACTCCGTTGTAGGTTCATATTGGCTTCAACAGTCCACGTAAAATAAAAAACATATATCAGTATACTTTAAGTATCACATTAGCCTTTCTAAGGCATCCTAGTGGTCCTTCCCAAGGTTACTCATAAATCTACTACATGCCGACCGTAAATGTTATATCAAGTCTAGTGCATGTTGTTGCATACATGAGACTTCTTATGAGTTTGGAGTAATCCAATTGTCTAATAAGTGAACCTTCATTCAGTTTCAGTATATTGTTGTAGTCGTATGGAGTTCCAATCTTTTTGTTATTATCGTAACCCCACTTCTCAAGTAGATTTATAACGTAGTAACTTTGACTTAGGGTAATACCCTTATCAGTGAAGTTCACTTCCATTTCTAGGATGGTTTTCACCACACCTATGTCTGTCATGCTAAATTGTGTCATCAAAGCAACTTTCACTGCTTCCACCTCAGGCTGATCAGTGTCCAGAATTAGCATGTCATCAACATACAAGCATATAATTACAACTTTATCTGAACTTATTATTACGTGCAAATATTTATCTGATAGACTAGATTAAAACTCATGTCTTTAACACAAATGTCAAATTTCTCATGCCACAATTTAGGTGCTTATTTCAATCCGTAAAGTGACTTAATCAACTTACATACCTTATTTTCTAGACCTCTACAACAAACCCTTCGGTTGGTGCATATAGATCTCCTTAGTCAGATCTCCATTAAGGAATGCAGTCTTGACATCCATCTGATGAACAAAAAAATGTTCAATATATGCTAAAGCGAAAAGAATCCTAATTATTATAATGTGACAAACAGGCGAGTATATATCAAAGTAGTCTATACCACTCATTTGTGTGAAGCCTTTTGTAACTAGACGTGCTTTGTATTTGGCGATACTCCCATCAGGATTCAGTTTCTTTTCAGGACCCACTTACTTTCAATGGTTCTAGCCCCTTTGGGCAAGTCAACCAAGGTCCAAGTGTGGTGTTTGTAGGAGAGAGTTCAACTCATCATCTATGACTTCTTTCTATAATAGAGAATCCCTAGATCACATTGCTTCCTTATAGGTAGATGGATCAGCTTCAACTTGGTAAGTCACAAAATCTGTACCGAAGCTTTTAGACATTCATTCTCTATTAGATAACCTTTTAGATGCTAAATCACCAGTGTTTATAGGCTCAGTGTCAGAAATTCTTAGTCCCGACTCAACAGTGGTCTCAATACTAGATGCTGACATACCTGGAAGCGTCAAATTTTTATCTTTAAGGAACTTATCCTCAAAAAAACTGCATATCTAGATTCTATTACAGTATTAGTTGAGAGATTTAGAAACCTGTCTGCAGTGCTATCCTCTGCACATCCTAGATAGACGCATGTGTTTGTCCTAGGTCCAATCTTAGCTCTTCTAGAGTCAGGTATCCTAACATAAGTGATACAACTCAGGTCTTAAGATTATCAAATCTAGGAGGTCTCTTAAACTAAAGCTCATAGACTGTTTGCTTCAACTTAGCATGAGGAACTTTATTAAGAATATGATTTGACGTGAGGATGACTTCACCCCAATAGGTCGCATGCATGCCAATAGTTAACAACATGGAATTCAACATTTCTGTTAAAGTCCTATTTTTCCTTCTGACGATACCATGGATTGTGGTGAATACACAGTAGTGGTTTCAGAAATTATGTCATTGCTGGCAAGAAATTTCTAAATTCCCCCAAGACATATTCACCTCTTTTATCACTTCTCAGCCAATTTATTTTCATGTCTTATTGATTTTCAACCATATTTTTAAATATACGAAATTTTTCAAAGGCTTTATCTTTGGATTTAAGGAGATAAATTTGACTAAATTTAGAGTAATCGTCAATAAAGGTTATCAGATACTTCTGACCTCCTCTTATGACAATGATTTTGTAGTCACATATGTCGGAATGTATTAACTCTAGTGTGCTCCTAGAAACCTGACTAAAAAGTGTTCAAGTCATCTTTGTCTGAGCACAAATTTCACATTTGTCAAATTTGATTGTTGTGTTTAGGAGAATATTATCAATTTTAGCTAGCAACGGTAGTTTTCTATAGTTTACATATCCTAGTCTTGCATGTAAAGTCTTATGATCTATCAGATTTGAACTAACTTGGTTTACTACTTCGTTAGTTAGACTCAGTCTATACATCTCATTAACGACATAAGCACAACCCAAATAGTGCGAGTGAATCATAAAAGTTACTCTACTATCACTAATATTAAATGACATATTTACATCGTATAACAGACTAATTGAAATTAAATTAGCATCTAATATAGGTATAAATTTAACATTTTTCAAAATTAAACGCGTACTTGAGGAAAGTGGCAGAGTTGCATTTCTCACATTTAGCACGTCAGCTACTTCACCATTTGCAATAGTGACAGTCTCTTTTACTACAGTGACATCCTCCAGAAGCACTGAATTGTTATAGATGTGGCAGGTAGCAACTGAATCGAGCCACCACTCTATACTGGTCTTCCCATTACCAACCATTGTAACAAAGTTGGCAGGTGCAGTCTGATAGACTATATTATCTTTATTATCAGCTTTGGTGTACTGGTTTCACCCCTTTTGGGTTGCTTGCACTCAGAAGTACAGTGACCCCACTTATTGCAGTTGTAGCACTTGTCTTTAAACTTCTTAATCTTCCTGCTAGTGTTAGTAATTGCGGGTGCACTAGTGGGTGGTCTAGTCTTTTCAGGCTTAGGATTACGCTTAGGG